>VMDO01026591.1:0-26486 GCA_007922755.1 Pedetes capensis | reverse complement strand
AAAAAAAAAAAAAAAAAAAAAAAAAAAAAAAAAAAAAAAAAAAAAAAAAAAAAAAAAAAAAAAAAAAAAAAAAAAAAAAAAAAAAAAAAAAAAAAAAAAAAAAAAAAAAAAAAAAAAAAAAAAAAAGAAAGAAAGAGAGAGAGAGAGAAAAAGGAAAGAAAAGAAAAAGAAGTACAGACATAAATACATAGTTTATATGCATATATTGGGAGAAGGACTCAGCAACCCACTCCCTCTGCCGAAAAAAAAAAAAATCAATCAGCCAACGAAACCCCTATGAATAGCAGAGAAGCACTGACAATAGTGTTTCATCTGTTGTACGTAGGGTTGCTATGAGTCAGACACTGACTCTACAGCACCTAACAACAAACAACAATGCATATATATTCATGTATGTTTATTTGTTGTTGTTTGTGGTTGTTATTAGGTGCTGTCAAGTCAGGTCCAACTCAACGCAACCCTATGTGCAACACTCCCTGACACAGTGCCATGCCCAGCACTACGTCAATGCTTCTTTACTAGTCATAGGATTTTCAATGGCTGGTTGTTTCATGAGTGGTTGTCAGGTCCTTCTCCCATTTTGCAATGCTGAGGACTGAACCCAGGGCCTCAAGAGAGCACAGAGAAGCACTGTACCAACTGAGCTAAACCCCAGCCCATATGTTTATTTAGATGCATATAAGTACTTATGTGTGTGTATAAGAGATTTACTGTGGAAGCTAAAAATCATCAGTATCTGCAGTCAGCGATGTAGAAACCCAAGAAGACCAACTGTGTCATTTCAGTACAAAAGCCATCAGGTTCTAGACCCAAAAAGACCCAATGTTTCGGTCCAAATCTAAGAGTAGAGAAAGACCAATGTCCCAGCTCAAGCCATCAGGCAGGGAGAGAAACTTCCTACTCAGCCTCTTTGTTCAGCTGTTTGGATGAGACCCACTCACATTAGGGAGGGCAACCTGCTTTACTCCACGATGGTGACTTCTTTATTTTCTGTTGGTCTCTTGGTATGAGGAACCCGAAATGACTTGGTGGCAGTCAGAGCCTAAAAATAGCATAGGATCTTTGTGCCGTGGTGGGAAGTTTCCTCCTCTTTGAACCAGGACCTCTAAACCCACAGCAGCCAGAGCCATAGGAATGGAAGACACCTCCCCAATTGGATTACGGAGAGTGAGGCTAAGTTGGGCCACTCCTACTTCCCCCTCTTGGTTCTCAGACCCGTGTAGTACACTTACTGGGGATGTAGTGGAACAGGATGACCTATGATGTAGGATATACAGTACATGCTGGGGGTTGTGTCCTGGCTATCCACGATTCCCTCCCCAAGTGATTCCATTCCTTATCCTCTCAAGGGACCAGAGCCCTTGTCTCAAGTCAGCCCTTTCTCAACTCTGGTACTCTGATAGACAGATTCAGGGTGGGGCACCATTAAATGGTCAGCTTATACGATGATCATGTAGTCACTATTGTACTTCAGTGACATAAAGTGAATTCCTTGGCACAAGGCAATACTATGTAGGATTTTCTTGACAATAGATAAAAAGTCCTGTAAACTCTCAGATAGTGGTGCTGCCAAAGGCCATGTAGACATAAAAGGCAAACTTATACATGTGTAAATACACTAGACCAGACTTTGATGTTTGCATGTTGTTGTTGTTGTTGTTACATGCCCCCGAGTCAGGTCTGACTCACAGTGACCCTGTGTACAACAGAACAAAACACTACCCCACTCAGTGCCATGCCTGGCACTATGTCAGTGTTTCTCTGCTATTCATAACATCTTCAATCCCTTAGTGTTTTGGGAGTGGGCTGCCAGGTCCTTCTCCCTACAGCATCCAGTATTCCCAGGCAGTCTCCCATCCCAGGACTAACCAGGCCTGACCCTACTTAGTTTCCAAGGTCAAGATCAGACGCCAGGGTTGTATGGCCATAGGCAATGTTTTCATGGAGGCCCATTTATAGCTTCCATCTCAGCCACTGGGCTGAGGGTTAACTCAGTTAGTAGAGTGCTGCTCTGCACTGAGGACCTGCATTCAATCCTCAGCACCACAAAAACAGGAGAAGGATGTGGCAATCCACTCCTGAAACAATCCAGAAACAATCAGCCAGTGAAAATCCTATGAGGATCGCTATGAGGCAGACATGACTCCACAGTACCTAACAACAACAACAAATCCCAGCTACCATGGCTACTCCATTCCTGCATTCATTGGTGTGGCAAGGATAGGTTGGCTGACCTCACCTGGCCAGGTCACTCTGTCTACAACGGTTATATCATGGCTACTCATCAGGAAGGCTTTGATACCCACTGGAGACTAGCAAGGTTTCATGCCATTGGGTAAATAAGCCAAATCAGCGCTCCCAAGAGTAAAATACTTGTTTCTAGAACCCCTAACACCCCACCAGACATCATGCTCCTTCTCTAGTAGAGAGAAGGGCAAAATACAATAGTATCCTCTCTTCCCCAGCTCACTGAATTCCTAAAGAGCTCACTGATGTGAAGGTCCCCTGAGACTTAACCGGGGCACTCCACACTCTGGGGTGCATTTGTTTTGCCATTGCCTTCAACATATTGGCTACCTCTTGCTGACAGGGTGTTATGGTTTGAAGATAAAATGTCCCCCACAGGCTCGTGTGCTGAAGACTTGGTCCAAAGCTGGTGGTATTATTGAGAAGTGACTGAATTATGAGGGTTCTGACCTCATCAATGGATTAATCCACTGATGGATTCAAAATGTGACAGGATTATTGGCAGGTGGTAGAAACTGGGAAGTAGGTCTTAGTTGGAGGAAGTAGTCACTAGGGGCATGACTTTGAAGGGTACTTCTTGTCCCTGTTTCTTTATATTCATATTCGTTCATCTCCCACCTCTCTCTCCCGCCCCTCTTTCCTGTCTGCCATGTGAACAGTCTCCTCTGCCACATGCTCCTGCCACAGCAATATTTCATCTCACCTCAGGCCCAAAATAATAAAGCCAGTTGACCATGGTCTGAAACCTCTGAAACCATGAGCTAAATCTTTCCTCCTTTAAATTGTTATTCCCAGATATTTTGCCACAATGACAAGAAACTAACAGCCTGGGTCTGATTAGCATCAGTTTTTTTATATGGCCGACAAATGTGATGTTCTGCAGACATACCCATCCACGTCTTCAGCTCCCATTCTTTTGCAGTCAGGGAGTGGCCATGGCATAACATATTTGCTTGGACTGAAAATATAATCCTCCCCAGGGGCCTGTTTTTGTTACAATTAGTTCCCTGGCTCAATCTTTATCCTTTTCTGTCCTCCTGCTATCAGAAAAGAGAAAGAAAGTGTCTTTATATGCCCTCTGACTTTCACACTTCACTATAAATTGATGACTGGTCACCCTCACCCTAGCTAGAAGCAGACATGGAATGTGCGATACCGTGCTAAATCAAGGGAGGATCAAATACATAGGTGTCAAAGAAAAGAGAAGGAATGAGTAAATTAAACATTCATGGATACCCTCAGATGCTAGGCATATAATATGCCTTGTTTCATTTATTCTCCACAAAAGTCCTATGAAGGCACCAGGGTTACTCCTGCTTTATAAAAAGGAAGCTAGAGCCCAGAGAGACCAGGTAAGCACACTAAGGCCAAAGCTGGGTGCAGTGGTGCATGCCTATGATCCCAGCGACCTATGAAGTAGGAGTAGGAGGATCACAAGTTCAAGGCCAGAGGCAGCCTGCACAAATTAACAAGACCCTGACTCAAACTAAAAAATAAAAAAATGGGTATGGGTATTCAGCCCAGTGGTAGAGCAACTGAAAACAACTATAGGTGAGGCCCTGGATTCAACACTCAAGTGCTGCAAAATAAAGAAGGAAGGAAAGTAGGTAGGGGGGAAGGAAGGAAGGAAGGGAGGGAGGGAGGGAGGGAGGGAAGGAGGGAGGGAGGGAAGAAAGGGGAGAGGACGAAAAGGGAGAGGAGGAGAGGGGAGGGGAGGGGAGGAAGAAAAAAGCCTAAGGTCACAGGAGTGCTAGAGCTAAGATGCAACAGGCTGAGTCCAAAGCTTACGTTCTTTGAACTATATGACAAAACCTTCCAGATGGATTCATTCTAAGCAGGCAATTTAGGAGCAGCTTCCCAGGGGTCCATTAGAATAGACCTTGAAGGATGAATGAGACTTCAGCAGGAGGAGAGACTCTGAAGCTGAAGGAATAATAGCAGAAGTAAAACCTGAAAGCACAAAAGATTAAGAAAATGCTCAGTGTGACATCCAGACTAAGCACAGGAAGGGGACAGGAAGTAATCACATCTATCCCCGAATCAGGATGGAACCATCCACACATACACCAGGGATTTTAACCAGTTTATGAGCACACAGCCCGCCCCCTGTTTAGTCTGCATGCCCGATCAGAACAAAAGCCATGTCCGAAGCCCCATAGGGTCCCCTGGGTGAGTAACACACTCCTGGATGAATGAGCCCTGATTAGATTTCACCAGTACCAGCCCTGTGTCCTATGCTGGACATCCAAATGAGGTTCCGTTTTCTCATCAGCAAAACAGAAACACTGAGTCCTACACTGAAGCCATCCAAAGGCACATCTTTTGAGCCAGTCAATTATCTCACTATCTGAGTCAAATGGGGTTCCCTTACTCTCATTGCAGGGACAAACTGAGACCAAGAGACACTGAATTGCCCAGAGTCACACAGGTAGCAGGTAGGGAGTCATGTTGGAGAAGGGTGCTTCCTGATTCCAAAAGCTTCTGATACCTGAGACCTTCACAGGGTCTTCGTCCTATATGAAGGATGGAGTTAGCGATGGCTCCTTCCGCCTTCCTTTGCTTATGGCTTTCCCAGGACCTATAGAGTTAAGCCAAAGACAGCCTCATTGCCTGGCTCTTCTATACTAAGTCCTTCCTCCCAGCAGGGCCACGTGAAGTAGGCATTAGTCTCCCACTGTTGTTGTTAGGTGCCATCGAGTGGGTATCCAACTCAGAGCGACCCTTAGGGTTTTCAATGGCTGACTGTTTTCTGGATTACCTTGGGAGTGGGTTGCCAGGTACTTCTCCCATTTTGCGGTGCTGGGAATTGAACTCGGGACCTCAGAGACTGCAGCGCAGCGCTCTACCAACTGAGCTTAATCCCAGCCCTCCCACTGTTATAGATGGAGAAATTGGGGCTCAATTGGGCTATGTGCAATTGGACAATGGCAAGTTCTGAATGTCACACCAAAGAATTCTGTAGGCGCAGAAGCAGGAAGGCTGTGGTGTCTCTTAACGTAGTGACATGGAAGGCTCTTGGAAGGGGTACAGAAACAGGACAATTTAGGAGGAGAACATGTTCAGTGAGGAAAGACAGGCGGTGAAGCCACTGTGTGTCCACTGGTGTTTCAGGAGCCCATCATTAGCGTAGTGCTGTGTGCGCAGAGCCATCCACCTCAGCCACCCAGGGCCCTCTATGTACCTAATTTTTGTTATGAGCCAGCAAGCTATTCAGCCCCCCACCGGAGTACAAGATACTCTAACAGATGGCAGGGTCCAGGCTGGGGAATAAGTTGCACATTTCTGCCAATAAAACTAGCCAGAGAAGCAAGGGGGATGTCACTGGTGGGCAAATTAGGCTGCTGTCCTTGGATTTGTTTGCAGTGTGGAGCACGGACCACAGCTATGTTTCTCAACGACAGGATAGGGAGGCCCCAAAACCCTGAGAGTATGAGGCAGAAATCCAGGAAGTCCCACTGCCAATCACAGCATTGCACGGCAGAGGCATATCGGGGACTTAATTAACATAGTGTATGTCCTAATGACCAGGCACGTGACATAAACCAGGGAAAAAAAACATGGTCGCAGTTTTGTGGAAGGTTGAAGAACTGTTCAATTCACTACCTCACATGCAATCCCTGGGAAGTAATTTGAAAGCTTTTATTCATCCCAATGATCAGACAGAGCAGTGTTTCAGTTACACCCCAATGCTGTGACTCTTGTTGTTGTTGTTAGGTGCCCTCGAGTTGGTGTCCAACTCACAGCAACCCTACGTACAACAGGCAAAACACTATTGTCAGTGCTTCTCTGCTATATATAAGGTTTTCAAGGGCAGATTGATTTTTAGAGTGGGTTGCCAGGTCCTTCTCCCAGTGTTGTGGTTGTTAGGTGCCGTTAAATCAAGTCCAACTCATAGCAACCCCATATACAACCAAAGGGAACACTCCCCAGTACTGTGCTCTGCCTGGTACTGTGTCAGTGCTTCTCTGCTATTTATAGGATTTTTTATGGTTGATTGTTTCAGGATGGCTTTTTGGTAATGGGCTGCCACATCCTTCTCCCATTTTTGCCGTGCTAGGGATTGAACCCCGGGCCTCAGGGAGCACAGAGCAGTACTGTACCAACTGAGCTCAATGTCAGCCACTAGCTACACCTCAAAGGAGGTGGAAATGAGTGGAAGGACAAGATCTTCAGATTGGGTTTCACACTGGATTATTTTGGTTTCTTCCTGGGCCTTTAGATCCTTTGCTTTGGGAGGCTCCGCCTCATATATCTCACAGCTGAACAAACCAATAGAATGCACCCATATTCCCCATGAAGATCATTTACACAAAAGAGTGGAGTTGCAGTGAGCACATTATACTAATCTCAAATTAGTATAGCTAATATACTAGTATAGTATTAGTATAGTATTATACTAGTGTAGTATTACTATAGTATATTAGCTATAAATATTTAGCTAAATGATCCTTACTATTGACTATGTTGTTGTTAGGTGCCATTGAGTCCAGTCTGACTCATACCAACACTCATAGAGTTTTCTTTTTCCTTTTTTTTTTTGGATGGTACTGGGGGTTGAACCCAGACCTCACACTTGCATGCTTTGCAAGTGCTGGACCACTGAGCTTCCCCCCAACCCCAGTCCATTTCTTTTTTCAGTTTTTGAGACAAGATCTTGCTAAATTATACAGACTGCCTCTGGTCTTGAACTTGCGATCCTCCTCCCTCCGCCTCCCAAGCCACTGGGATTTCAGGCCTGCGCCACCGCACCCGACTCACTCATAGGGTTTTCAATGGTTGATTGTTTTCAGATGGTTTTGGAGCTGGATTGCCACATCCTCCTCCTGTGTCTGCGGTGCTGGGGATCAGATCCTGGTTCTCAGAAAGTATGGAGCAGCACTCCACCAACTGAGCTAAATCCCAGTCCAACTTTTGATTATAGTGTTGTTATACTATTTGTGAGCTAATTGCTGTTTTTCAGGTCTCAGTTTTTAAAAGCTCTTAAACAGTATGTGAACTCAAGGGCCTGTGTTCACAGTACCTAATGGAGAGATCAGCACTGCCACAGAGCAACAGTGTGACACTGGGCAGGTTGCCCAGTTGAGCCCCAATGTCTTCATCTGTAACAGTGGGAGAGTAATGCCTACTTCACGTGGCTCTGCTGGGAGGAAGAACTTAGTATAGAAGAGCCAGGCAATGAGGCTGTCCTTGGTTTAACTCTGTAGGTCCTGGGAAAGCCATAAGCAAAGGAAGGTGGAAGGAGCCATCACTAACTCCATCCTTCATATAGGACAAAGACTCTACAAGCTCCTTTGCATAAAACACCCCATCTAGCACCCCACCCCATCCTCCCTGGAGTAAGAGAGGCTATGGCCATGTTGTAAATGGAGGCACTGAGGCCACTTGTGGTGACACGGGTGATCCAGGTTCATTCAGAACTGGGACACTCAAGCTGTGCACAGAAGCATATTCCAACTTCAAGCATCTCTGTGCATGGGAGGGGAGATTTCATGGGTACAAATGGCATCTCTGATCCTGAGGTCAATTGAAGACCTGTGACTTACCCAACAGTGGATCACAGGTGGAAACAATAAAAGGGATAAAAAGATTTGGAAAGAAAAAGTGTGCACACACATCTATTACAATTCCTTTACACATACACATACATGGCTGTTTTTTGTATATTAATATATTTGTTGTTGTTGTTATTGTTAGGTGTTGTCAAGTTGGGTCCAACTCATAGTGACCCTATGTACAACAGACAAAACACTATCCAACACTGTGCCATGCCCAGCACTATTGTCAGTGCTTCTCTGCTATTCATTGGGTTTTCAATGGTGGGTTGATTTTTGGGGGAGTGGGTTGCCGGGTCCTTCTCCCAAGCCTACAGCACTTGGTGTTCCCAGGTAGTCTCCCAACCAAGGACTAGCCAGGCCCTACCCCTGCTTAGCTTCCAAGATCTGATGGGATCAGATGCCAGGGTGGTACAGCTGCAGACATTAATATATTTACACATATAATTTTACATATATACGGCTCCTCAGAAAAAATTCAGTTCATCTTCAGGTACTTAGTCACTTTAAAACCCTCTGACTACCATCAAGACACACAGGTCAAAAAGTGAGTGTACATGAATTTGACAGAAAATCAACCTAGCAGTAGGAAAAGGGATCTTACAAATTCATACATTCCAATTATTTTGCTAACCGTGTTCTTGTTCATTGGAATGAAGAGCTTCTGGAAATACAGTCCTTATTATCATATATCTTGATTTGAAATTGGTAGTCAAAGGGAGAAGACGGCCAAGCCATATGACCACCCTCTTACGCTTGATGACCAAACATCAGCTCTATTAAATGACGTGCACAATGATGGTCGAGGTCAAAGTTAGGGTCAAACAAGGGAGAAACCACTAAATTTGTGCACATATGCTATGTATTTCAGATAACTCTTCCTTGTTTTGCAAGTAAAGATACCGAGTCTCAAATTTTTTGCAATTTGTTCTAGGTCATAAAGCTGGTGAGGGGTAAAACAACACTTTGAACCCAGCTCTGCCGAATTCCAAGGTCCAAGCCCTTTCCACAAGAGCCTGTGTCTCAGCAGAGCCAAAAACTTTAGTGGTGTTTGTTTGTTTGTTTGATCTTCAGATAGGTTTCAGCACCATACAAAGTACTTTTCACTTATTGGCATGCTTCATCCTCCCCCAGAGCACTGCAGATTCAGTTCATAGGTGTGAAAGTGGATGTTTAAAATATGATGCCTGCAGCCACACCACTGTGTGTCCGATCCTGTCAGACCTCGGAAGCTAAGTAGGGTCAGGCCTGGTTAGTACTTGGATGGGAGACCACCTGGGAACACCAGGTGCTGTAGGCTTGGGAGATGGGCCCAGTAACCCACTCCCCAAAACAAAAATCAATCCACCATTGAAATCCCTATGAATAGCAGAGAAGCACTGACAGTAATGTTCTACCTGTTGTACATAGGGTCTCTATGAGTTGGACACTGACTCACTGCACCGAATAACAACAAGAAGATATGATATAACTTGCCCAAGATCATAAAGCCAGTTAGTGATGGCACTGAACTGGAACTCAGGAATTGCTACAATTTTTATGCTGCTTCTACCTGGAGAACTGTCTCCACATTGCCCTGCAGCAAGCCACCCTCCTGACACGCATCTAACTCAATGTCCATCAGAGTCTGAGTTCCACACAGCTGATTAGCAAGAAAAACTCCAGGAAAGCAATGCAAGGATTCCCCACAGCCTTGACCATGTTTCTTGACTCACACCACTCAATACTCCAAAGAGGTCACCCTCTTCTCCAGCTCATCTACTAAATGAGTTTCCACCCACATAAGCTGAATAGAGGAAGAGGAGAAGGTACCAATCGGTGACTCCCAGTCTTAATGACAAAGTGTAATTATGTCCTTGGGCTAGAGAGCTGCCAGCTTCTGGGGAAGGAGAAGTGTTCAGGAGGCTCTGTTTAAAAATAAATACAGAGAAAGTCACGGTTTCACTCATTCTCCTCTCCCTTGTCCAACAGGGATAGAAAAGGCAAAGGAATTGTAATTGGTCCAGGCATCTGCTAAATAAAGGAACACAGATAGGCAGCTTCCTCTGCCACGTAAGGAGAAAGTCAGAATTTCATATGAGTTGGTGAAAATGTGACAACAGAAATAGACTGCAACATGCAAGTAAAGATTATAAATAAAGCAACAACCGCCCCACATTAATGGGCATGGCATGGGATGCTTATCTTGATCCAAAATCTAATGGGCAAAGGCAGGCAAGAAGCATCTCTTGACTTGCTTTTGAGTGATGTCTTGGAAATAGTTCATAACAACCGTGCATTTCAATTTGGCTTAGTAACTCTGTCCAGAGCAGAACCTAATAAGGGAGTAATCAGGACATCAAATTGCAGCAAACTTTAGAAGAATATGAGGGGATTTTATGGAAGCTAATCGATAAGTGGGTAATCATGAATGTTTCGGTCATGCTCAGTACTCCATCCACTCCGAGAAGAGCACAGACTGTCAGTGAAAAGAAAGTCTGGACTTGGAATGAGCCCAAAAAAGATAAACAAAGGATGCTCTGGGAGAAAATTGTTGTGATATTACAAACATTATCATCATTATTACTGTACAATCCCAGGGAGCAGATATATTCCAAAAAGCACCTTGGTATAAAGCTGAAAAATACAGAGGCTCCCAGGTCCCTTTTCCATTGCAGGCTTGGTGCCTTTTGTCTCCAGGGGTATAGCTATTTTCACTCCATCCCTAAAGCTTCCCTATCCCTACACTTTCCCCAAGAAATTTGCTCTCCTACGGTCCATTAGGGAGTAATTCTTCAGCTCCCCAGCACTCTTCTTCCAGGCTGCCTCTGAAGGCAACACCATAGCCTCTTTTGTTTTGTTTTAGGAATTTTAACACCTATCATCAAAGGGAAAAATAGGAGATAAGGAAAAGACAACCTTAAGAAAGGCACAAAGGTTACTAAATCTTAAGTGTTCCCACCACTGTGATCCTATGTCACCCATGACCAGAGGATAGAGCCAGTAGGGGGCAGTGTAGTGCAGCTCAGGAAGCTCCAGCCCTGGAGCCAGCTGGCCAGGGGTAGAGTCCCAGTTCTATCTGTTAATAGGGAGCCTCATCCCTTTTTTTAACAGGTTGTTGTTGTTGTTACGTGCTGTCAAGTCGGTATCCGACTCATAACGACCCTCATAGGGTTTTCAATGGCTGACTGTTTCGGGATTGCCTTGGGAGTGGATTGCCAGGCCCTTCTCCCATTTTTGTGGTGCTGGGAATTGAACTCAGGACCTCAGAGACTGCAGCGCAGAGCTCCACCCACTGAGCTAAATCCCAGCCCAATCTTACTTTAAAAAGTAAGATTAAGAAAACAGTATTCACCAGAATGAGACTTTTTTCAGGATTTAAGATTTTTATCTATCATATATACACAAACAAATATACGCATGTCTATATATAGATAGATATACAGAGATGATATAAATACAAATATAGTATAAATATAAATGTAAGTCAATAAGGACATTGGATAAAAACTAGCAAAGTCCAAGTTGAATATGAAGTTTAGTTAATAGGACCGTACCAGTGTGGTTCCTTAGTTATAACAAATGTACAACGGTGATATAAAATGTTAACAATGGGGAAACCTAGGTGATAGATATTTGAGGACTCTGTATTATCTTTGCAACTCTTTTGTAAATCTAAAACTATTCTAAAATTAAAAGTTTATTTAAATAAGAAGCAGTTACTACAGCTGAGCAGCAGGTGCCTTCACAGAGAGTGGATAGTCTGAATCATTGTAATAATAATTAACAATTACTGAGTACTACCACAGCCCAGAAACTAGAATAAACTTGTTACTTGACATTATTTCACTTAATCATCCCAATTGCCCTATGATGTAGGCAATAGTATCTCAATAGTAGAGTGGGTAGGACATCTACGGAGTAGATTCATTTATATTCATACTATATTTCCTTATAATAGGGCAACAGCTTGAAAATCAATTTTTTTTCCTCCTGGAAAAAATATTTTAAGGAGAGGGTTTCTATGGATATAGTGGTCTAAACTGGGGAGAGGAGGGAGGAGCATAGGAAACTCCCTCTCCTGGAAACAAAGAGAAGGCTCAAAATGTAGGCGTTGAGTTTGAAGCAATGCCATACTGGTCCAGCAGCATCTACTTTAGAGACAGGATTAAAGGCCAGAGGCTCAAAAATAAGCACCCAAGTGTTAGGAGAATGAGGCTGAGAATATTTTCAAGCAAAGAAGATTGTATGCTGCTTACGTATCTGAGTTGAGAACTGAAGAGTCTCCTTTGAAGTCAAAAGTCCAAGGTGGACTCCACAGGTGGGTATTGGGTCTGAGTCAACAGAAGAAGAAGAGGAAAATAAGGACCCAATAAAAGAATTGGATAGGAATTAAGTAAAAGGTAATAATTCAAAGAAAATCTTAACAGAAACAGAACCTATGGATATGTGTATAAGAGGAGATTTGTTAGATTGGTTGACCTGAAGAGAGGCTGCATTGTCCCACGAGGGCAGTCTGCAGGCTAAAGAGTCAGGGAAGCCTAGCTGCTCCATCCAAGAAGCCAAAAGCCTCAGAATGAGAAAGAGGCCAGTGATGCAGTCCACTCCAAGGCAGAAGGCCCGAGAGCCCCTACAAAGCCACTGGTGCAAGCCTCCATTCAAAAACTAAACAACAGAGAGTCTGGAGTCCACGAGATATATCAGCAGAATAATGCAATGGCTCAAGAAGAGTTCAGCACAAGCAAGGGCTAGCTTCGACCTTCTTCCACTTTTTCATTCTACCTAGGCCCCCAGCCTATTGGATGGTTCCATCACATTCAGGGTGGGTCTTTCCCTGCTCAACTCACTGACCCACATGTCAATCTTCTCTGGAAACTCCTACACAGACACTCACAGAAGTACGCTTTACCAAATTTTCTAAGCATCCTCAATACAGTCAACTCAACAGCCCAAATTAACCATCAAAAACTAGGTTTGGTTTGTTTATTGTTTGATTATCAATTCCCCAGTTAATTATTATTATTTGCTTCACCACTATTCCTTGGAAAGACTATTGTTCCTCCATTCAATTGGAAAGACAAAGGAGCCAAAATAGCTAAGACAATTTTGAAAAGAAAGAAGAAAGTGAGAAGATTCACTTTACCCAATTTCAAGACATGTTATACAACTATAATAAACAAAATTTCACAGCTCTTGCAGAGGGAAAGACATATGGATCATTGGAATATAATAAAGGACCCAGAAACAGCCTCACATAAGCTTAGTCGACTGATTTTTGACAAGGGTATAAAAGTAATTCAAGGGCAACAAAATAAAATGAGCCTCAAGCCAAACCTCACACCCTGTACATAAGTTAACTCAAAGTCCATGACAGATTCTTTTTCTTTCTTTCTTTCTTTTTTTTTTTTTTTTTTTTTTTTTTTTTTTTTTTTTTTTTTTTTTTTTTTTTTTTTTTTTTTTTTTTTTTTTTTTTTTTTTTTTTTTTTTGGCTGTACTAGGTCATTGAACCCAGGGGCTTGAACATGCTAGGCAAGAGCTATACCACTGAGCCATATCCCAAGCCACTTTTATAATTTTTTATTTTGAGACAGGGTCTCACTAAATCGTTCAGACTGCCTTTGGCCTCAAACCCACAACTCCTCCTGCCTCAGCTTCCAGATTCTCTGGAATTACAGGTGTGTGCCATGGCTCCTGTCTTGGATCATAGATTTAAATAAGATACATGAAACTATAAAACTCTGAAAAAAACTAGAAAAATATCTTCAGGATCTAGGAATTGGTTGAGTTCTTAAGCATGACATTGAAACCACAATCCATAAGAAGAAAAATGATCAATCTGATCACCAAGACAAAAAGAATCAGTCTTCGCAACTTTTCAAGATAAAAAGTAAAACAAACAAAAGATGATCAAATAATATCTGTTTTCTAGTATGTGAACTGCTTCCAATAGGTGCAGTATTATTATAACAGTGGCATTATTATATACAAATGCCTGGTCAGCAATTTATCTGGTTAATAAATATTATAGTGAACTAGAAGCATAATGATAAATCCTCGTGGTCAGCCACACATTGTAGGTACTAAAGGTAGCATGGTTCAGTGGGCTCTAAATTGATGCTAAAGCCTGACAGATCAGGGAATACACCCAGCTCCACTATTTACTGATTATCTCTTTGGGCATTTCCTGTTAATGTCACTAATGGTGGTAACACAGATGTCTTGCTCAGCACTGAATCTTCAGCACCCAGGACAGCGCCTAGCACCAAATGGGGTCTCAATAAGTAATTCTAGAATTGAAGTGTCTTGATCTTTCTGAATGTCTTTTCTTTTTATTGCAAAATTACTTTTTTTCTCTCTATTTTCTGCTTACCACCTGTTGCCTGTAGGAAATTGGCATTTTCAAAAGCCACATTTACATATGAAATCAACAAGATTAACACATTTATTGGTCTATTGTGTAAAGGAAGTATAATCATAATACTGAAAAATGCCAAAGGAAGTTTTTAAACCACAGCTGTCTTTTCAGTGTGCAGAGGGCTCTTCTGACCTCCCAAGGTCAGACACTTGGGCCAATTCTAGAGGGGACTAATGAATTCCAATGCTCTGGTTCAGACAACTGGTCACTGACTAGTAAGGCAGCAATCAGATCTCAGATTCTTTTCCCCTTTCAGTCCTTTTCTTTCCTTATTTTTTCTTCCTTTTCTCCACTCCTTCATCTCTTTCTTTCCCATATAAGAAGTAAAATGGATCCTTTATATATTGGAACCACAGAACTAGAACAATCTGTGATCTTCAGTCTCATTAAACTTATAAGAAACTGAGGCCAAGACAGCAAAGCTGTTTCCCCAAATTCACATCTCAGGGCAATGGCAGAGTTGAAAATTCAACTTGGGTCTCCCAGGATACCCAGAAGGCAATCTTGAGACAGCATCTGGGCTATGCTCTAATGGGCCCAAGGCCCTAACCAAGATGAATGATTACCTGAGTCCTCAGGTTGTAACAAAGGCCTATCATGCTGAGGGGTCCACCTGTGGCTCCATTCAATTGGAACTGGCCAAACAGGTCCATTAATCCATCCAACAAACAGAGATCTCAGAAATTTTTCTCCTCCAGAGGCATTAGCTAACCACATAAGAATAGCTGAGCTCTTTGCTCTGGGCAGTAGCCACCCTGGACAACTGTCCACTACCACTTCTTAAGAGTGTACTGTAGTTTTACATTAAACCTTGCCTACACTCTGCTCTGCGCTCATCTGAATTCTTTCAACACAAGAACCAACGGACCGCTGCCAGGTCCCCATATCCAACCCTTGCTAACACTTAGAAAACCAAAAATATTTTAAGCTAAGTTTACAACAGCCTTTCTTTTCAGGTGGGAAGAGGTGGGAGTTTTCCATGAGATACTAGTGCATGCACTAAATCTACAACGCCTTGTATTCAGGGTACTCATTCTAAGTTCCAGAGGATAAGACTAAAGGGAATTGCATGAAGATGACATTGTCCATTCAACAAAATTAATCACTTTAAACTACATACATATAATAAGCAAAATTTTTTTAAAATGTTGACAATATCTACTGTGGTTAAGAATGTAGAAATATTGATGCTAGAGAACATTGAAACCAGAGAAACTGGTGGATAAATTAGTACAGTCTTGGGGAAACTATCTGTAAAACTTAAAATGTACATAATAATGTATCTAATAAAGTATATATAAGATCTGTACGGTGAAAATGGGCTGAGGTTTAGCTCAGTTGGAAGAGTGCTGCTCCACACTCTCTGAGGACCCAGGTTCAACCCCCAGCACTGCAAAAAATGGGAGAAGGATGTGGCAATCCACTCCTGAAGCAATCCCAAAACAATCATCTGTTGAAAACCCTACGAGGGTCGCTATGAGTCAGAACACAACTCAATGGCTCCTAACACCAACAACATGAGGAATACTACTAAAAGTTGATTATGGAAGAAATCAAAGAAGACCTGAATAAATTAAGGGGCATATTAAGTTCATGAATTAGAAGATTCCATGCAATGAAGAAGTAAGTTCTCTTTAAATTGATCTATAAATTTAACACAAACCCAGTCAAAATCCCACTAGGACTTCATAAAAAAATAAGCTGATTCAAAAATTCATAGAAAGATGCAATAATTAAAACAATTTTTAAGTGAAGGTAGAAATTGATACACTATCTGATTTTAAGACTTCTTATAAAGCTGTAGTAATAAAGATGGTGTGGTGTGTGTGCAAGGACACATAAGTCAATGGAATGGAATAAAGACTTGAGAAATAGATACACACAAATATGGCAAATTGTTTTTTGACATACACAGAAGCAATCCAATGGTATGCTAGCCATCCTTATGTAAAAATGGACTTCAATCTACACTTTGTACTATATTCAAAAATTAACTCAGAATGGATCACAGATCTAAATTTAAGACCTAATATTATAATTTTTTAAAATAAAATATAGCCAGGCACCATGGCACATGCCTGTAATCCCAGAAACTCTGGAGGCTGAGGCAAGAGGATTGTGAGTTCAAGGCCAGAGGAGAGGAGATCAGCACAACTTAGTGAGACCTTCTCTCAAAATAAGAAATAAAAAGGGACTAGGGATGTGGCTCAGTACTAAAGCACTTGCCTAGTATGCTCAAGGTCCTGAGTTCAAATCCCACCAGTACCAAAAAGAAAAATAGGGGAAATATTTGTTAGCCAGATTAGGCAAAAAGTTCTTAGATATGACAACAAAAGCATGACTCATAAAAGAAAAATACTTAACTTCATTAAAATTAGAAACTTTGGCTCTGCACAAGATATGATTGGAAGATAGAAAAGATACTCTATAAACTGGAATAAAATGTTTAAAAATCACATACCTGACAAAGAATTTAAGAACACAAACAGCCCACAAATTCAAGAACAAAAATATTAAAAATGAGCAAAAGAGTAAAGTAGATACTTCACCAAAGGTATTCAACAGCATTAGCCATAAGGGAAATACAAAGCCATAACGATACATTATTACACATCTTTTATAACTGTTAAAACTAGGGGGAAAAAACTGGCAATGATGTAAAGAAATAAGACATCTCAAACACTACTGGTGAAAATGCAAAATGAGATAGGCATTTCAGAAAACAATTTAGCACTTTCCTATAATCTTAAACATGTATTCTTACATGGCCCAGTAATCCTACCCCTGGATACCTACTCTGGAGAAATGAAAACTTATGCTCAGACAATTCTGTAAGCATGTGTATAAATTCTCTATTCATAATTGCCCCATATTGGAAGCAATCCAAATGCCAATCAACAAGTAAATGAATAAACACACTATGGTCCATCCACACAATGGACTATTGTTGTTGTTGTTAGGTGCCGTCAAGTCCATATCTGACTCATAGCGACCCTCATTGTTGTTGTTGTTGTTAGGTGCCGTCGAGTCGGTATCCGACTCATAGCGACTCTCACAGGGTTTTCAATGGCTGTTTCGGGATTGCCTTGGGAGTGGATTGCCAGGCCCTTCTCCCATTTTTGCGGTGCTGAGAATTGAACTCGGGAACTCAGAGACTTCAGCGCAGCGCTCTACCAACTGAGCTAAATCCCAGCCCCGCGACCCTCATACTCAGCAATAAAAAGGAATGAACTGATAATATATAACAGTTTGGATGAACCTCAAAAGCATTATGCTAAACCATGAAAATCAGACTCAAATTACAATATATCATATGATTTCATTTATATGACATTCTTGAAAAGACAAAACTATGTGGATGGAGAGCTCTGTGGTTGTAAAGCATGAGAGAAAGAACAATGTGATGATAACAGGGTAGCAGAAAGGACATTTCCAGGTTGGTGAAGTTGTTCTGTATCCCGACTATTTTTTATCCTGATAGTTACACAAATCTATATATGTGTTGAGTCATAGAAATGTACTCCCCTACAGGGCTGATTTTGCTGTGTGCCAAAGTTAAAAAATAAATTAAAAACAGTGCATCTTTAATGTTTTTAGCCAGTTGTCACCAAAGGATGGCAGGAACGTTTATAATTGATGATCAAACTATCTATTCCAAACAGACCAATCTGGTAAAGAGGGAGGAGGAAGGGCAAGTCAAAGGAATTAAAAAACAGCAGACTTTGACTTTTCCACAGAACACCCAATGTGCAAAGAATAGGACCATCCCTACAAAATCAGAGAAAAATAAAATATAACCTAAGAATTACATTTACATTACCAAGCTCCAATTCAAGCATAAAAATTGAAACAGATTCTTTAAGAGCCTCTCTTTTTCTTTATTATGCTGCAATTATGTCTTGGCATAGTTTTAAATTTTTCATACTGAATATTCGTTGTACTTATTGAACTTGAGAATTCACATCTTTCACCAATTCAGGTACAATCCCAACATTAACTATTCAAGTGTTGCTTCTTGTATTCTCTCTGTTCTTTCCCATTAGATGGACACTGAACTCTCTTGCTCTCTTATTTTTCTTAGTTTCTTTCTCATACGTTGTTTTTGGTATTATATGCTATGATCTGGACAATTTCCCCAGAAGCAGCTCCAGTTGACCAATTCTATAACTACATCCAATCTACTGATTCATTCAAAAATTGATCTTTTTCATCTGTCTTTTTATGTCTCCCTTATAGAAGTTCTATTATTTTCTTTTTCAAAGATACAAGGAATATTTAAATATTCTTCTTTGTCAGATAGTCATCAGCATGCACCCAAAAGAGAAAGAAAATATCTAAAAATATATTTCTCCAAATAACTAGTTAAAGAAGAAAGCCATAAGCTTGTCTCAACAAATGCACAGAAATAATTTTATAAAATTCAAGATCCATTCAGGACACTTAAAATATTTGTTATTGCTGTTAGGTGCTATCAAGTTGGCTATAACTCACAGCGACCCTCCCATTTGTGCAGAGCTAGGGATCAAACCCGGGCCCTCAGACACTGCAGAGCAGTACTCTACCAACTGAGCTAAACTCCAGCCCCAATATTAGAAGGGAGCATATTTAATCAGATAAAGCAGATCTATTAAAATTCCTGCAACAACACTAGTCCTACATATTTATAAAGAAGCATGAAAACATACATCCATATAACTTGTACATGAATATTCACATCATTATTCATAATAGTTCCAAAGTTAAAGCAACCCAAACATTCATCAACACAAAAACGGATAAACAAAATGGAAGCATACAACAGGTTATTATTTGTTGTTGTTGTTAGGTGCCATCGAGTCGAGTCCAACTCATAGCGACCCTCATAGGGTTTTCAATGGTTGACTGTTTTGGGATTGCCTTGGGAGTGGGTTGCCAGGTCCTTCTCCCATTTTGCGGTGCTGGGAATCGAACTCGGGACCTCAGAGACTGCAGCGCAGTGCTCTACCAACTGAGCTAAATCCCAAGAGGTTATTATTTAGCCATTAAAAAAGAATGAAGTGCTGCTACAGGCTAAAATACAGATGAACTTTGAAAACATGCTAAGTGAGAGAAGCCAGTCACAAAAGAATACATACTGTTTGATTCTATTTATATGGTATGACCAGAATGGTAAATCTACAAAGACAGAAAGTGAATTAGTAATTCCCATGTTGTTATTAGGAGGCATCAAGTCCCACTCATAGCGACCTTCACGGGGCTTTCAATGACTGTTTGGGGATTGCTTCAGGAGGGGATTGCCATGTCCTCCCAATTTTTGCAGTGGTGGGGATCAAACTGAGAGCCTGAGAAACCACAGATCGGTGCTCTACCAGTGTCCTAGGACAAGAAAAACTGGGAAAATGAGGAGTGATTGTCAATAGATACAGTTTCTTTTGGGGATGATGAAAGTATTCTAAAATTGTAACGATAGGTACCCAACTCTGTGAATGTTGTTGTTGTTGGGTGCCATCGAATCGGTATCCTGCTCATAGCGACCCTCATAGGGTTTTCAATGGCTGACCGTTTCAGGATTGCCTTGGGAGTGGATTGCCAGGCCCTTCTCCCATTTTTGTGGTGCTGGGAATTGAACCTGGGACCTCAGAGACTGCAGCGCAGTGCTCTACGAACTGAGCTAAATCCCAGCCCACTCTGTGAATATACTTTTAAAAAACACTGAATTGTACACTTGGGGTGATATATACCATAGAATGTGTGACATAGATCTCAATAAAACTGTTTGATATTTTTATTGTTTGGGGTGTTTTTGGGTTTTTTTTTTGGTTTTGGTTTGTATTATTTGGGGAGAGGGGAGGAGTTTTGTTGTTTTGCTGTTTCATTTTGTTTTGTTTTGAGACTCTGTAGCCCAGACTGACCTCAAACTTATAATCCTCCTACCTCAGTCTCCGAGTACTGGGATCACAGGTGTGCATTATCACATCAGCCAAGCTGTTTTTAAAAGTTTTTTAAAATCTTGTGCTTTTTTTCCCTTCCTTTTATAGATTTAAGCATTTTAAATATATTTCTTTTATAATTGCCATTCAAGTGATCAATTATATAAAGTGCACAATGTCACGCCAGCAATTGTTTGGCTAGTTGTGTGTGCTGGCTTGCTTTCCATGGGATACCATTCTTTGTGCACTCTATAATTTTTTATTGTAGCCAGGCATGGTGGTGCACACCTGGAATCCCAGTAGCTGGGGAGGCGGTGGCAGGAGGATCGCAAGTTCGAGACCAGAGGCAGTCTGCGTAACTTAGCGAGACCCTGTCTCAAAAGTAAAAAAAAAATGGGCCGAAGGTGCAACTCAGTAGTCCAGCACTTACAGAGCATGCAAGTGCAAGGCCCTGGGTTCAACCCCCAGTACTGAAAAGAAAACATCTTTAAATAACAATAATTTTTTATTGTGAACTCATGCTCAATGGGATTTTATATGTGGTACTCCCATGCTATCTAGCTGGAGAGAATTTCCTGCCAAAGATTTGCCCGTGCATGGCAAAATTATCACTTACATCATTTCTCAGTTTGGGAGTTCCTAGAGCACACAGGTAATAGAAATGTTAGCCTTAAGCCTATACACGTTACGTAGTTAAAACTTATGAGAGATTTCCCCCACAGACTACAAGCCAAGACAGACATTTTCCTTATCTTCTTATGCCGGTAGGCAAATTTTTCTCACACACATTTCCACTGAGTATGTAGACATTTGAAGGTCATGCCCTTAGCAGGTGTCCCACTTCCAATTAACCCTCTCAAGGAGTCAAATGCACATATTTTATCTCCATATGGCTGTTGAAATCCAATCCCCTTAGTAACGGAGAAGATAAATCGAAAAAGAAGACTGCTTCTCACTCTAGTGCTCAGTTCCCTCTTCTTCTTGACCCCAGAGGTATCATTCACATTCTTTTAAACCCACCAATGCCTTCACAAGGATGTGTGAACTATTTAATCCAATATAACAGATGAATTGTCATTCAGCTTTTCAGATTATTCAGTTGCCAGAAATGTAAATTCACCGTGTCAAACATGAAATTATTTAGTAAATACAATTGGCACTTTTTAAAAGAAACAAAGCAAATCTATACAGTCTTCTCTCTTTGTGTATGGATGTATATATGTCTAAAAAAATCTATACACCATACTTTTAGAGTGATTATCTTTTTTTTTTTGTGGTACTGGGGGTTGAACCCAGGGCCTCGTGCCTGCATGCTTTGCAAGCGCTGGACCACTGAGCTGCACCCCCAGCCCTTTTTTATTTTTATTTTTTTTTTTTTTTGAGACAGGGTCTCACTAAGTTATGCAGACTGCCTCTGGTCTCGAACTTGTGATCTTCCCGTGGCCCCCCAAAGCCACTGGGATTACAGGAACGCACCTGTGATTATCTTGAGGGAGGACAATGGGAAATCAAGAAGTGAGGTGTGAGAGAATTAGAGAGCAGGGAACAAACTTTTTTCCATTAAACTTCTGTGTTGTTTAAATTTTCTTAAATGTTTGAATATAATGCAAACATTCTGAAAAAAATTCAATATGAATTTAACAGTAGAAAGGTCATCTATCTATACCAAGAAGGAGAGGTATGGGAGGAGAGAAAGAATGTTCCTTTGGGTAGCTGATAAAGGCTTTTGCTTTTCTATGAGCTGTGGTTCATATTTTAGCCACAATAAAGGGGAAAAGTATTTATTCACCAGCATTCTTTTTAAGGCACACTGTTTCTTTATAAACATGACTTTACTATGGGCAGGCACCAAGGCACATGCCTGTGATCCCAGCAACTCGGGAGGCAGAGACAGGAGGATTGCAAGTTTGAGACCAGAGGCAGTCTGTGTAATTTAGCGAGACGGCACCTAACAACAACAACAACAACTTTCTCAAAAAGTTAAAAAAAAAAATGGGCTGGGGGTGCAGCTCAGTGGTCCAGCACTTGCAAAGGATATAAGCATGAGGCCTTGGGTTCAACCCCCAATACAATAAATAAATAAATAAATAAGATGCTGGAGGTGCAGCTCAGTGGTGGAGAGCTTGCCTAGCATGTGCCAGGCCTTGGGTTCAATGCCCTAGTACAGAAAAAATAAATACATAAATAAAAACTTAGTGTGCACATTCTCCATGCATATCTGGGCAACTCTCATCCAAGCCTTAAAATAGGAGAGGTCATTACTTTGTGTAACAGAGAAAGGGCAATTTGGAATTCTTACGAGGCCCCGCAGTAAACTTCTCATAGGTAAAATAGTTGTAATAGATGCCTGATAAAGCTGAGGACATAAAGTAATGCCGCAGTTCTTAAACTTTAGTATAAATCAGAATTGAATGGAGTACTTGTAAAAACATCAATTGGGAGGCAACAACATCAGGACAGAAAACAGATCAGTGGTGGGCAGGTCCTGGGGCACAGAGGCAGAGGATGACTAGGAAGGGGAGCGTGGGGGAAGGAGCCAACTGTGCTATAACTCAATCATAGTGGCTGCATGACGGAATGAGTCCATGAAAATTCAGAAAGTGTTGAGTTTTGCAGTATATGAATTATGCTGCAATAAAAAATGTGTGACACACACCTAGACGCACATTATGGGCTTCACTCCCCAAAGTCCTGAGGTAGAACTTGAGAATTTGTATTCCTAACAAGTTCCAGGCCACGCTAATGCTGCCCATCTAGACACATTTTGGGGACCCCTGGGCTGGCCCAGGATGGTTGAGCACCATTTTCTGTTAATGTTTTTTGCACTTATTCTTCCCTCTTGAGGATCCACAGGACTCACTCCCTCGCTTGCTTCGTGGTGTTGTTATTGTGTGCTGTCGAGTCGGTATCCGACTCATAGGGACCCTACGTACAACAGAGGAAACACTATTATGAGTGCTTCTTTGCTGTTCACAGAGTTTTCAATGGTGGACTGATTTTGGGGAGTGGGTTGCCAGGTCCGTCTCCCAAGCCTACAGCTTCTGGTGTTCCCAGGTGGTCTCCCATCCAAGTACTAACCAGGCCCAACCCTGCTTAGCTTCTGAGATCTGATGGGATCGGATGCCACAGGGCTACGGTCACTTGCTTCAGGCCTTTTCAAAATGCACCTTTTAATGAGGCCTTTTCCTAACTATCTTACCTAAACCTGTGACCTCACCTCCCACAAATCTCATCTTCCTAGCTGAGTTTTCTCCATCACTTGTTAACCTCAGGGAGTCTATGTATTCCACTTATTTTCTTTCTTTATTGATTGTCTGTCTCTATTAGAATATGAGCTCCATGAAGGCACGGATTTTTGCCAGTTCTTTCATGACCCTACCTTTGTTAGGGCTGGGATTTAGCTCAGTTGGTAGAGCGCCGCTCTGCAGTCTCTGAGGTCCGCAGTTCCATTCCCAGGAACCGCAAAAATGGGAGAAAGACATGCCAATCCACTGCCAAGGCAATCCCGAAACAATCAGCCATTGAAAACCCTATAAGGGTCGCTATGAGTCGGATACCGACTCCACGGCACCTAACAACAACAACAACAACAACAACAACCTTCGTTAGCAGCCACAGAGACGGGAGAGCTGAAGGCCACTTCTGCTGAGCAGGTCTCTTTACGACTTATCTGGCTCTCACTGTAGCCCAGCTGGCCTGGGGTTCTATTTGTTCTAAGGCCTTTCTCCTTCACCCTCTCATCTCTGGCTGGCTGAAAGGAGTCCACTCAGCAGCAGCATTATCTGACCTCTGCCAGAGTCACGGGAGGCTCTTGCACTCTAGCTATCTTCTTTCATTCCTAAAATACGACATTAACTAAGCATGCCCAGGAGTGTATACCTTAGATTGAACAGGCTTAAAAAGTGTACCTACCACAAACTGCTTCTCTTCTATGAATATGTATGTGGTTGCTATTGTTGTTGTCAGGTGCCCTCAAGTCAGATCTGACTCATAGTGACCCTGTGTACAACAGAACAAAATATTACCCGACACTATGCCACACCCAGCACTATTGTCAGTGCCTCTCTGCTATTCATAGGGTTTTCGATGGCTGATTGTTTCAGGAGTGGGCTGCCAGGTCCTCCTGCCAAGCCTACTGCACTCAGTATTCCCATGCAGTCTCCCATCCAAGAACCAACCAGGTCTGATCCTGCTTAGCTTCTGAACCCTGAAAAATCTGATACCAGGAGGGTACTGATGCAGGCATGAATATGTATATGCTTCCTGAATAAAATTCCCATGCCTCCTTTTTGCTGGGAGAGCATTGCTTTGGAAGGGATTCTCATTCTTCTCCTTACTCATGCAGGTACTAAATCTTCCTCCACTCTTTTAGATCTCAACTATGCTTATCTTGCCTGCAGCCATACCACTGTGACGTCTGATCCCGTCAGATCTCAGAAGCTAAGCAGGGTCGGGCTTGGTTAGTACTTGGATGGGAGACCACCTGGGAACACCAGGTGCTGTAGGCTTGGGAGAAGGACCCGGCAACCCACTCCCCAAAACAATCTGCCATTGAAAGCCCTATCACCAGCAGAGAAGCACTGACAATAGTGTTTCATCTGTTGTACATAAGGTCGCTATGAGTCAGACACCGACTCAACAGCACCTAACAACAACATCATGTTTATTTTGGCTTTGGGCTCACCAAGATGGAAACCCATTGTGTTTGGTTCTACCTTCCGTGCCTAAACAGTGCCTGCCATGTAGTTGGCACCCAACAAATATTCTTAGATTAATGCTGGAATTCTCATTAACACTAATAATTATAATAGTAATCCACTTGCACCCACCGGTAACCTTCAGAACATGGCATTTGATCTTCATTTCTCCCCATATTGAAAGAACTGGAAAGAAATCTGGCTTTGCGGTCAGCTAGCAGCAGACCCGTGCCTGAGCTCTGAGGATTGATGAATCACGCAGCTAACATTTGTGGGTCCTGACTCTCCCACCTCCAACAGAGGTATGGCACTCCTGCCCTCACTAAATGAATCAGTGCCCACAGTCCTTACAGAGGGACAGACATGCGGCTAGAACCCAGCCGTTGGTAGTGACTGTGCTTGGCCTCCCTAAGATACTGGTTTTAGAACCAGTTCAAAGTGTGCATCCAGGCTAACTGGGTTTCCCAGCGCTTATTTCTCAGCCTGAAGGTAGATTTATTCAAAGATATTTCGAATTAGAGAACACAGTTTTCCCTCCTCATAAACCATATGGAAAAGAATTCCTGTCTCTTCAAGGTTATTGAGCAACCACTTGCCTTCCCTAAGCCTCAGTGTCTTCACCTGTACAATGGGGTTAAGGGAAACTCAACAAAATAAAGAAGAAAGCACCCTACACACATAGAGTCCAATGAACATAGTGGCCCATGGTCACTCACCCCAGCAACCTCCTTGCAGCTCCTGAGTGACCAGGGGAGCCCTGGCTGCTGCGTGCCAAGGCAGAGGAGACAACTTGCCCTGGCCCAGCTCAGAGGACAGGGCTGGCACCTGCCCAGAGCTTCCTGGGTCACAACCTGTGCAAGTTCTGGAATGTTCCCCAGCCCAGAGAGACACGTGCTCTTGGCTCAGCCCTCGCCTCTTCCAGGAAAGTGGTGGGGCTCATCAGAGTCCAAGCTTTTCCTGTCTGAATTGCATCGCTGCAGCCCTAGGGCCTCCACAAGTGCCACTCCAGTGCTTTGGGTAATTTAAACCCCACCGCACTGCTCAATCTTTTCCTTCCTGCCAAGCACCTACGGATTTCTCATGATTCAAAGAGACCCCAAGTGGCCCATCATCCAAAACCTGTGCAAATCACCCAAAAATTTTACCTAGTGCAGTTGAGGCGCATTTGTAACCTGGGGGATGGCCAGCCAACATCTTTTCCTGCAGCACCTGCTGGATCAGAAGCCAATTCCCAACAAGGCTTTCATTTCTGCTATGGGCTTTGTCACTGACAGAAACCAAAACTCCAAAAGCAAACAGCATGCCCAGCCCATGCAGGAGAGAAGTTGAACTTTTTTTTTTTTTTCCTCAACATGCAAAACTTTTACCCAGTCATAGGACTTTCAGGGAAAGATAATAATGAAATGCTTTCTTTTCTTGACCCAAGTTGTACAGGTTTTCTGGCAAACAGGAAGCAATCAGCAGGATACCAAATACAGCCAGTGATTAATACCACCAGAGATTAAGAAATGAGGGTGAACGCCGGGCACGGTGGCACATGCCTGTAATCCCAGCGGCTTGGGAGGTGGAGGCAGGAGGATCACAAGTTCGAGACCAGAGGCAATCTGCGTAACTTAGCAAGACCCTGTCTCAAAAAGTTAAATATGTATATTTATAAATATGTATATTTATATATATATATATATAT
>VMDO01026590.1:0-26479 GCA_007922755.1 Pedetes capensis | reverse complement strand
AAAAAAAAAAAAAAAAAAAAAAAACTAATCAGAAAACAGTAGAATCCAAATATATCAAGAGATTGATGTAGCAACTATTTAAAAATAAGAATATATGGCTAGGAAAGCAGACTAGAAATAAAGGTACCAAAATGAATTGTTGTTAAGAGGTGTCCCTGAGTGGAAGAATGAAAAGTGTGATTTTCAAGTTACTTCTGCATTATTTCCTATTTTCTAAAATGCTTATTTCATAAAGAAATTCATTGTTCATTATATCATAGTAATAGCAGACACATATACAATGATGTATGTAAAATAAATCTGAAATCATTTTAAATGAAGAAAACGTAAGCTAACAACCCAAGATCAAACTATCATACAAAATACCTTTAGATGTGCTGAACCTAAAGGGTAAAGACTAACTGAATAGTCAATAAGGCATTCTAGATGGGAGAAGGGGTTGGCAATTCACTCCCAACAACACTCTCACTCTCACAACAACAATAAGGCATTCTAGAGTTTAGTGAAAATATTTTCTTCTTTTTCAAATTTATTATCATTTTATATATGTTTGTTGTTGTTGTTGTTAGGTGCCGTCGAGTCAGTATCCGACTCATAGCGACCCTCATAGGGTTTTCAATGGCTGACTGTTTCGGGATTGCCTTGGGAGTGGATTGCCAGCCCCTTCTCCCATTTTTGCGGTGCTGGGAATTGAACTCGGGACCTCAGAAACTGCAGCGCAGCGCTCTACCAACTGAGCTAACTCCCAGCCTTTTATATATGTTAGTTACGTGAAATTCAGGGGGAGGGGAATCTACACTTTGTTATATCACAAACCAAACATGGAAAATGATAAATTAAATAAGGTTTACAAGTACTGATTTAAAGTGTGGGTGAAGTCTTGTTTATAATTGATTATTGATAATTTCTGAATGAAGGGCTAGTTAGTGCAGTGAGGCAATAAAACATACCATCTTAACATGAAAAATGAATTACATACAAAAGAAGATTCAGGATGAAAGGAGACATGGGGAGCTGTATGAGTCCCACTTCCTCTCTCTTAGGTAAGAGTCTGTACTTAAATATTTCCTTGCAAGCCAATCCATCAAATAAAAAATCTTCCTGCACTCACATTATGCCTAATGAATTACCCCAACTTATGCAAAAGGAGCCTGCCGCCATAGCCCTGTGGCATCCGATCCCATCAGATCTTGGAAGCTAAGCAGGGTCGGGCCTGGTTAGTACCTGGATGGGAGACCGCCTGGGAAAACCAGAAGCTGTAGGCTTGGGAGAAGGACCTGGCAACCCCCTCCCAAAAATCAATCTGCCATTGAAAACTCTATGAACAGCAGAGAAGCACTGATAATAGTGTTTCCCCTGTTGTACAGAGGGTCTCTATGAGTCGGATACCGACCCGACGGCACACAACAACAACAACATGCAAAAGGAATACACACAAATTTAGCCAAAGCCTTCCTCTATAAAACATTCAACTATTGGGTGGGAATTATGCCCTTTAACATTTGGTCCCCAGCTGGTGGTGCTGCTTGTGGAGGTCATGAAATTTGGGAGGCAGTCAGCTTTGTGGAAGTAGTACCACTAGGGGTAGGTCTATAGAGGTTTTTACCCCAGATCTGTAGCCCAGTCCTCTCTCTGCTTCCTGCTCATGAAAAATGTAAGGTCATTGACACAAAACCCTGCCTTCTGCCATTGTCCTTCCTGCCTGCCCCACCACCATTACTGTCTGACCTACTAACTGTGAGTTTCCAATAAATCTCTTCTCCCATAAGTTTGTTTGGGTTGTTTTTTTCTGCTACAGCAACAACAGCTAACTAACATACTAATCATTTTTATGCTCCATTTTTTTTCATGTGTTGCATGTTGATTTATTCCTTCAAATTTGGCACCCACAACTAAAGATTACTTCAGATATGATGAAAGAAGGCTTTTCCAGGAAATGGATTCTAGATCCCCATAAATACTCAAAATCAAAAATTAAAATATAAGTTAATATAATATCTTACAATAAAACCCTCAATGCAGTATTGGGTATTTGCACATACACACACAGCAAAAAAAGGATTGCTTGGTATGTTATACGAAGAACAAGTGTTTGAGAATTGCCTGGAGTATAACTTTCAGGAAGGAAGGATGGTTATGCAGAATGGAGACAGATAAGTTTTACCACTGGATAAGAGCCAGAATCATAAAGATCCCTTGTGTTATCCTCAGAAATACTGGCTCTATTAAGAAATTATAGAGAGCAAATAAAGAATTTTATACAGGAAAACATCAGGTTAAGATTATTACATACAATTATCACTCTGATGACTAGGCAAAGTATGGTTTGAATGGTGGTCAAAAAAAGAGAAAAGAGGGTTTATTGGGAGAATGTTGTAATCATCTATGTTAAAATGATATTCTAATTGGAGGTAGTGAACTTGTATATAAAGGTCAGAATTAAGAGATATACAGAATTAGATTCAAATTTGATATGGTCTGTAAAGGAAGCAGAGCCATCAAGATTATGCCAGGCTCTATCTCTTTTTGTGTTTTTCTGAGAATGGCTAGAATTTTTTTTTAACTTTGCAAGTCTGAGTTAATCAGCATAAGCAATAGGCTTTGCTAGTCAATAAAAACATTCTGTCAATTGCTGATAATTCATATAGTAAGTAGAGTTAGAAAGCATTTTACTAAAAAATATTTAGAGAAAACAGATATTTATAAAATATTAGAAAATGATGTAATAAGAATAAACACACTTTAAAGAAAGCACTAAGTCATTTTATAGATCTAGTTAAATACTTAAAAATTAAGTGGAAATTGAAATATGTGATATTACTTCCTAAGAAAGTAAATCCACACTGCTGCATGCAGCTACCCAGTAGGCAAGTGGATATAAAGGGCAAAGCTTGATGGGAAATCTTGGCTAGAATTTTATTCACGGTTACTAAAATTATGTAAGTTGGCAGTTGAAACCACATGGTCTTGTAAAATCTGAAGATGGATCACTTCCTGTGAAGTCAAATTGGTGCTTTTAATGCCTTCCCATCTGCTTTCTCATTGGCATTATTGGCAACTGAGTGTCAAATTTTTACTCCTGAGAGCATCCACTCTGGAGCATAACTATTTCAGTGGGAATATTATCCACATCTGAATGTTCCAAAATTTACCTTCTTCTTTTATGATTTTGAAAATGATTTGATCTCTTTCTTTAAATCTTCTATCCACTGTTAAAGCACAAACTTCCTATGGATCAAAGTAAAAAGTGTAAAAGTAGTTTATTTCCTCTCATTACATCCCTAGCCAGAAAATCATGTGAATTTCCTTTTTCAAGATTCATAAAAATACTCATACACTCCTAGCTTCCTGTAATTTGCTTAAAATGTCAACAGTTTGGACAATAAAATTATCTCCCATATATTTGTGATACCTGTAAAACTAGTCCTATACCTTCATCACTTAATATCCTCTGGGAGTCTCTGAGTACAAATCAATCTTCAATTATTATAACCAGCCACCACTTATCCAGAACCACATATCAAATATGTGATATGAAATATCACATATTTCATATGATGCCATAATACGGTATGCCTGGTTGTTCTTGCTACAAATTATGAAGGACTGCCTTCTCTGTGGCAAGCAATTTGTTGTTTGGGTCTTTTATATTTTATTACAAAAATTCCTTGGATCAATTTTAGGAAAGATCAGGCTTACTTAGGGGTCTGGTCTCCAATATCTAGTGATGTCCACAAAGGCAAGATATAGTGTGCACTTTGCAATAGTAGTTAACAAGTCTGGCTCAGGAGCACAGGTGCCTGGGTTTGAATCCCAATTTTGCCACCATCAAGCTTTATAACTTTGGACAAGGGACTTGACACTGTGCACCTCAATTTTCCCATCTGTAAAGAGATATAATAACAGTGTCTACCCAAGTTTGGCATAAGGAGTATATGAACAGATATAAGGAAATCAATAAAACTGCCCAGTTCATGGTATTACAAACTTCACTATTATTTTCATCATTTGTTGTGATTATCTATCAATCTTTTATATAGGATTATAGATATCTGACAAGATATTATCAAAATAAATGTAAACTAATCTTGTTTACTAATCTTGTCAGCTTTCTGTAATAAAAAGGTGAGTAAAGATTTCTACTTTATTCTTGTCAATGGAAAAAATGCTAAAGTTTATTCTATTATTGCATCTATACATTTATACTATCAATCATTAATTTAAGATAGGTAATGAACATTTTATGGGTTATAGCCTTGGTCAATCACTAATGACTCCCAGTTATATGTAACTCCAATAAATATTTAATATCATTAGCCAAAGACCATCAAGGTGTGATGGAAAATAGCATTGGCAAGTAGAGGTAAAATTTACTTTGAAGTGAGAATTCTCCATGTCTCCAGCAGAACTGATAATTAAATATAAAAAGGCAACCAGCACCATTAGAGATACTGGTCTGCCAATATTGTCATTACCAGGTATGCATTAGTGATGACATTCACTTACAAATCATCCTCTGCAGCTCACAACACAGTCACTTTGTCATCTCTAAAGTCACTGTGGAAAATTCTAGCATTAGTCTTCAATTCAGTATGTCTTGAAGACTTATTTAGGATATATAAGGATCATCTTTTTGTAAATAATATAAGATACAATTTACACTATCTTATGCATGTTTTTTTTCTTATTACTAAAGACATTCAGAAGTTAGGATTGGCTTAAGATAAACTTTGTCACATTTTTAGCTCCATTGCTCTTCAATTCTCTCTGATCCAGCCTATTGTATGTACAGTCATGGTAGCAGGTTGGTTGAAACAATATCAAGTCTCCCCAGCCCCATGACATATCTTGTAGAAAACCAATAAGCTCTCTTGTGCAACCATGGATGAAAAGATCTGAGTTTCACTCAGTTGGAACCAATTTAGGTCACATGTTCATCCCTGATTGGTTACTCTGCAAGAAGGAAGTAGTTTTGCTGAGTGATTGTGACTACTACACAGTAATACTAAAGGCAGAATAAATGATAAAAAGGGAACCAGTCGTGAGCACTACAACCATCTAATTTATTAAATGTTAATAATGCCAATTCCAGTTTGTATTTATTCTTCATTGCTTGGTATTGTATACCAAACATAAGTGTTTTTAATTCTGTTGTGAAATCAGACTCTGACCAATCACTGCAAATTAAATAGTAGAACCAAAAAAAATATCTTTTGATTTTTCTCCACTGATCAATGGAAAAGGTGTCCTTCCACATTACTATTTTAGTTTCTCTTTATTATGAAATCAGGTTTGAGATTCCTATTCTTTTCAACAGTATCATTTCCTTGTATTTCATGTGGCCAAATCACCACTAGTAGGATAAATACAGGGGCATTATTTTCACAAATGTCATTAAGGTTACATCTGAGCCAGCTTTCAAGTTTGTCTTTAAACCATATCATAGAAATTGTCATATCTAATGCTATTTGGATTAATACTTATTTAAATAATGTAAACTATTGGTTAGAATGATATATTTTTTAAAATTACTTAAGATATGTTAGTTTAACTTAACATTTATTTATTTACTTCATTATATGAATTAATTTGAAAGAAGAAATGCATTTTAATGAGTTTCTATCCAATATTTTATCAAAATATTGCTGGTTTATTCAGCTATGAATCAATATAACACAACATGTATGTCTTTTGTAAGTAATACATAGCAAGTCTTGGTTCTGGATTCAATTTAATTTCTTCATATTTAAATTTATTTTGTTAATGAATATAGGAATTCTTTGTTTTCAATTATTTTACTTTCCACATCCCATTCACCACAACCCTCTGTTAACTAATTGTTTTCAAGTAAAATTTGGCAATCTTCAGCTGACCCCAAGTCAGTTACTACTCTACAGTCTTAATTACTTCTTGCAGGTCAGAATTTACTATAGCACTATTTTTCATATATATTAATCAAAGGCTAACATATAAATTTAAATCCGTATTAATGACAAACCATAAACGTCTTTGTTTAATAACGAATAACAATCATTTATAAAGTCCTATATTCTTGCTTGTATTTATTCCCAAAATTGGAGACTTTTTACCTACTTCACCTATTTAAAACATTCTGGTACTCCTTAATGTGTAACCAGGGTAAAGAATGCTACATTGAAGAGAAAAATAAAATGTTTTAGTGCCTTTAGTTTTTCACATTGAGTTATGCAAGTATATTATCTACATAAGAATTTGGTTTTTCATGTAAGTCTGTATTTTCATGTGTTTCTTTGAATAATTCAGACTCTCTCCATGCTGATTTTTGTGAGCTGCACTACACTGGTAATGATAAAAGATTTATGCTTTTAAAGTTCTATAATTTGTTGATGTTTTTAAAAAGCTATTTTGGAAATAAGGTGCATTGCTGCAAGTGGCAACTGTGATTTCTTTCATTTTCTAATTCTAGGTGCTACATGCTCTGATTTTTATGTCATTATTTCTGTAAGTAAATATGACATATTCTCATTTAGACTTCTTTCTTTAATTTGTAAAGTCATTGTCAACTAATTTTCTCTATTGATAAACAATTTTAAGTCTTCCTCAAGCCTCTGAGCAGCATGTACATTAGCAAGTAATTTCTCTCAGCATTCAGTGTGTGGATCCCATGAGGATTGTTTGTTTGCTTGTTTATTTGTTTCCAACATCTACACCAAACTTAATTTCTTAAAAAATATTTCTGCTACCCATATTTTAATGCAAATGGGAGGGCCTTTTGCATAGGGATGATAGAATTTCTATATTGCCACTTTTGCATATGTCACATATATATGAGTATATGTCACACCCATAATGAGTCAGTTAAAATTTATAACTTGAATTTGTATTTCTTTAAAGGATGAGAAATTAAACACACATAAAAAAAACCTGTATGTAGAATTACAGATTATTATTGTTTTTATGGTGTCCTACCCTGCATAAACTTCAAGAACATTTCACTTAGAAAATTAACTTTTTCAGCCAGGTATAGTGGTGTATGCCTGTAATCTCAGCAACTCTGGAGACTAAGGCAAGAGGATCATGACTTCAAGGCCAAAGACAGCCTAGACAACTTAACCAGACCTTATCTCAAGGTAACAAATAAAAAAGGGGCTGGTGGTGCAGATCAGTTGAGGGGCACTTGCCTAGCAGGCACAAGGCCTTGAGTTCAACATTCCAGTACTGCAAATAATAATAATAATAATAATAATAATAATAATAATAATAATAATGGCTTTTTCATGTCTTTACAAAGCATATAACAGTTTTTATTCAGAAACTAACTTTTCTCACTCATATATAATGTTTTTCATTAATAATTTGACTACATGACTCAAATAGCATGTGTAATGACTGTCATGGTTAGCACACTCTATAATGCCTTCAAATATCCTGGTTTCCTAGAATTTATTCCCTTGTATAATTTTGTCCCCTTGAATGAGGGCTACCAAGTGTCTTGCTTCTAATCAATAGAGTACAGCAAATGAGATGGATGCCATGCATGTACTTATTGTTGTTAGGTGTGGTATGGCCAGTAACCGACTCATAGTGACCCTACCTACAACAGGCAAAGATCTCATCAGTCCTTTTCCACTATTCATAGGGTTTTCAATGGCTAATTGATTTTTTTTTTTTTTTGGGGGGGTTGCCAGGTCCTTTTCCCAAGCCTATGGTACCTGGTGTTCCCCGGTGTTCTCCTATCTAAGTACTAACCAGGCCTGACCATGCTTAGCTTCTGAGATCTGATGGGATCCAAAGCCACATTGCTACAGCTGTAGGCACGTATATATTAGTGTGCACAAAATAATGGCTTCAGTTATGCTTGCCAGATTCCATTGCTTTTTGTGATTACATGTATTGATGAAGCAAGCAATCATATTGCAGAGGCAACTATGGCAATAAACCAAAGATGGGCTCCAATCCACAGCCAGCTGGAGACCTAGGCCTTCATTTCAATGACTCTGAAGGAAACTAATTTTTCCCACAATCAAATGAATGTGGAAGCCCATCCTTTCTCATCTGAGCCTTAACATATGACCCAACCTTTGATTAATCCCTCAATAATTTCCCTGTTTGAGACTCTGAAGTATAGCACAGGGCTAAGCTGGGCCCAGACACCCAGTTTACTAATACTATAAGATAATAAATGTGTTGTTTTAAATCATTAAATTCTTGGTTGATATATACCAAGAAAACTTTAACAGTCTTCAGATCATTTGTCAATTTTTCAACTGGACTATATGTTTTTTGCTGTTGTGTTGATTGAGTCTCATATATTCTGGATACTAATATCTTGACAGATGAATATTTCTGCACTCTGTTGGTTATTTCCAAATGTTGAAGCTTTTTAGTGTGATATATCCCACTACCAATTTTTACTTTTGTTGTCTTTGCTTTTGGGGTTATATCCAAAAATCTTTTACCCAGACTAATGTTCTAGAGCACTTTTCTTCTGTTTTCTTCTAGTAGTTTCATAGATTTTTACATTATATTTAAGTCTAATACATTATTAGCTTTTTAAAAATATGGTCAAAATTTAGATCTAGTTCCATTCTTCTGCATATGGATATCATAAAGGAGATTATCCTTTTCCCAAAGTATATTCTTGGTACTATTACTGAAAAATTAGTTGGCTAAAAATACAAGTAGCTAACAGTCACATGATAAATCTTTAACTTCACTAACCATCAGATAAATACAGGTCAAAACCATAATGAGCTATTATCTCACTCCAGTAAGATTGGCTATCACCAAAAAGACAAAAAAAGCCAAGTGTCATAGCACATGCTTGCAGTCCCAGCACTCAGAAAGAGAAGGCAAAACGATTACAAGTTTTGGGCTAGCCTAGGCTACACAAGGAGACACTATTTCAAAAAAAAAAAAGACTAAAAGTAACAAATGCTAACAAGTTTACAGAGACAATAGAACTTTCATGCACTGTTGAATGCACTAAGAATGTACACTAGTGCAGTCATTATGGAAAATAGCATTTCCTCGGAAAACTGAAAGTAGAAATACCACAAGATCTAGAAATTCCACTATTGGGAATTAATATAGTATACAAAGAATAGGAAATCAGTAGTTGAAGAAGAGATGTGTGCATTCCCACATTTATTGTGATACTATTCACAACAGCCAAGATATAGAATCAATCCATGTATCCATCAGTGGATGAATGAATAAAATAATGTGTGTGTGTGTGTGTGTGTGTATATATATATATATATATGAATATTACTAATCCATAAAAGAATCAAATCCTGTCATCTGAAGCAACATGGATGATCACTGGAAAATTGTTGTTGTTATTGTTGTTAGGTTGCTGTCCAGTCAGTATCTGACTCATAGTGACCCTACATACAACAGGTGAAACAGTATTGATAGTGCTTCTATGCTATTCATAGAGTTTTCAATGGCAGACTGGTTTTGGGAGCCGGTTGCCTGGTCCTTCTCCCAAGCCTATAGTGCGTAGTGTTCCCCTGCAATCTCCCATCCAAGTACTAAGCAGGCCCAACCCTACTTAGCTTCTGAGATCCGATGGGATCAGAAGCCACAGTGATACAGCTGCTATTGTTGTTGTTAGGTGCCGTCAAGTAGCTGCAGGCATGTAGAAAATTATATTAAGTGAAATCAGCCAGGGATAGAAAGACAAATACCACATATTCTCATTTGTATGTGGAAAATAAAAAGGAGGATCACATATAAGTAAAGAGTAGAATTGTTGTTACCAGAAGCTAGGAAAGAAGAGGGGATTAGGCTGGTTAACTGGGTACAAAATTACAGTTAGATAGGAAAAATAAGTTCCAATGTTCTGTAGAAGAATAGGATGGCTATATTTAACAAAAATGTCCTGGATATTCAAAATAGCTAGAAGAATTTTGAATGTTCCAACACAAAGAAACAATAAGTCTTTGAGGTGATAGATACACCAATGACTGTCATTCATCACACATTATATATTTATATTGAAATATCACATTGCACTGAATAAAAATGTATAATTATCATGCATCAATTTAAAAAATCTAACACTCTTGTTATAAACAAGTTTGAGAAAAGTCAGAACTATTTCTGATGAGCTCAGTTAGTAAGGGCCAGGTATCCAGGAATACTAGGGACTAATTCACTACCCTGGTGTGTTTCCAGAGTCCTCCGTCACTATTTTTTATAGAGAGAATGAACAGCACTTGACTCTCATAAATCAATGTGGTAGAGACATTGAAATTTGTAAGCACTTTTTTACAAAATAGAATCATTCATTCAACAGTATTGAGCAGCTAGTAATTGACACAATCCTAGAAACAGGCTGTAGGATGAGAAGAAAGATAGCAGAAAGATGGAACTTTCATATGCTGGTATGTAAATAAGTACAGCCATTATGCAAAACAGTATGGAGGTTTCTCAAAAAGAAACTAAAAATTCCCTGCTCTCATGGAACTCACACTTTTGTAGGACAAGAAAAGTAAATTTATGTAAGAAGTCTATAAAAGTAAATTTCTCTCTTCACTAATGCATTATGCTCAGCCCTTTCAACAGGAACTGACACATGTAGATAACCAAAAACTACTTGTTGAATCAATTGTTGTGTTGTTGTTATTGTTGTTGTTGTTACTGTTAGATGTCACAGAATCAGGTCCAACTCAGAGTGGCCCTGTGTACAACAGAAAGAAACACTGTCTGACACTGTGTCATTTCCAGCACTGTGTCAGTGATCCTCTGCTATTCATAGGGTTATCAATGGCTGATTTTTTTGGCAGAGGAGTGGGTTGTCGGGTCCTTCTCCCTAACCTACAGCACCCTGTTGTCCCATCCAAGTACTAACCAGGCCCGACCCTGTTTAGCTTCTGAGATTAGATGAGATCAGACACCAGAATGGTATCAATAAATATCAGTTAATAAAATGAAGAAAACCAAAATAGCATAATGAAGTAGAATGACTAGAATTGATATTTTAGATGGAAATTTGGTGGAAGTCTCTCAGAGAAGCTTATGTGTACATTGGGACACAAATGACTGTTGTCAGCGATGGCACAGCAAGGAGGTACAGCTCAGCATAGCCACCTAGCCTGAGAAGCTCCCCTAATTTGGTGCTCCACTCAGGTTAAGCTGGGTCCTTGGCTTCATCACAGAAAAGATCACAGGACATGTCCGAGAGAGTGAAACAAGGTTGTAGAGTTTATTAAGTCCACACTTGAGAATACATGTAGGCCCTCAGAGAGAGATAGGCATCCAAAACATGTACTTGGGCTTCCCAGGAAAGCCAAGAAGAGAAAAGCCTTTAGGCATGTGTTCTCCCCAGTATTCTTAACCTAGGGCATGCCTGATGTGATGTCATCCCTGGGCACCCCTCTGGGCATTCGGTGTGACATGATCCTCAAGTACCTAGAAAGGCTCATGGGCTAGGGAGGTGCCAATAAGATTAAAAGAAGTTCCATTGTTTAGTTTTAAGAAAAAAGTCATGAGGGAGTTCCCTGGGCATGTCTCAAAACAGGCAGAATCATAGAAAGGAAAACAAGGTCAAACTCAAAGGTTACATACATTTTTGACCGCAAGCATGCCTTATTACTATTTATTATTTTCATTATTTAAAATGTCTCTCCAAAACAACATCTCTATGCACACAGTTCTCATTTTGGTAGTTTTGGAAGTTTTTGGTAGTTGTGTCAAAGTTTTCAACTCTTAGCTGACAAGACAAAAAGCAGATTCTGGGTTGAAAGCTCTTTCCCTATTCACATTCCCCAAAAATCTTTCTATACTGCCTCAGTGAGATGGAGCCAGCCTCTTGAAGACTGAGGATAAGAGAATTTTTAAGAAAGAAATCAACAAAAGTAAAAGGCTTTGAGAATTGTAGGTGCAGCCTGTAGCTGAGGCAAAGTTCATATTAAAGTAAAGTAAATTGCCTCCATTCAACCAATGCCACTGCAAACAATTATGCTTTCTGAGGAATCTTTCAATACAAGTAGAAAAAGCCTTTAGAAGGTCCAAATATCCCAAGAAATTAGAAGTAATTCTTCTTTGTGAGGATAACAATAAACACAGATAATGCTCATTATAGACTTAAATATCCTCTGATGAAGAAGGTCATTAGCATTATGATTTTGTAAACTGAACATTCATTAAAGATGTACCTTAATGTAAGTATAATTTTATTGTGTTTAATTCATTTTCTCTCTGATGTAGTAAAGCATCTCCATCTATCACTTTACTGTACTTTTTGTAAGAATCCTTTTCATAATCAAAGAAGCAAATGAGAAGAGTAAGTTGGCCAAATTTAACACTGGAGGTTTTTGTTATATAAGAAACTTCCTGTAAGTCTCAGAATGGTAATTATAAAAACACTTGCATCTGTTGTCTTTTCTCTTATGCTTGTTTAACCAAGGTTTCCAAAGAACAAGGAAATTCAGTCTTCTAATGCTCACTTCATTGCACTGAATACAGTTCCTTGAAATTCAATCATCTCAACAGATGTTTGATAAATGAATATGTAAATTAAGTTAATATCTATTTATTTATTACACTATTACCAGAAAATGGGTCAGATTTCTTCCAATTAGAGTTTAAATTTAAGGTGTATTTTCTTAAAAATACACTATGTAGTACCTTGAAACTTTTAGGGAATCTAGTGGACAACTCAGAAAATAAAATATGCCTTTTTTATTTATTTAATTTTTGGTAATTTTTAATGTATAACTCAATGTGTTTCATTCTGATGTGTATTTCATTGTGACAATTCCATATGTGCATTTCATTGTACATTGCACAGATAATTTCACCCTTACCCTCTTGTACTCCTCTTCCCTACTCTCCCACCCACCCCCACCAATGGCCTCCCTTCTACTTGCATGTCTTTTTTTTTTTTTTTTTTTTTTTTTTTTTTTTTTTTTTTTTTTTTTTTTTTTTTTTTTTTTTTTTGCGGTACTGGGGTTTGAACCCAGGGCCTCGTGCTTGCAAGTGGTGGACCACTGAGCTGCACCCTCAGCCCAATTTTTTACTTGTTGAGACAGGGTCTCACTAAGTTAGGTAGACTGCCTCTGGTCTCGAACTTGTGATCCTCCTGCCTCCGCCTCCGGAGCCTCTGGCATTACAGGCGTGTGCCACCACACCCAGCTACTTGCATGTCTTTTTGTGGTATCTTTCTATACCCATGCATCCCGATTATGATTTAAGTCCAAACTTTTTTCTATAGTGATCTATCTTTTTACTATTGTCAGCAATATTATATGAATAATCTAGACCATTTGCATTATTGCCATCTTTTGGTATTGTTGGTATTATTATAATTATTTCCCAAACTATTAAAGTTGAGCTGTTTTCTTTGAGGTCAAGCTCTCTCTCATTCCTCACTCCTCCTTGTCCCTCCTCCCCCTCCTTTCTTCTCCCATCATCACTTCCTTTTGCTAGATCCCTCCCTTCTGGTTTCTGCTCCTTAAATTGTCCCTTCTCCAATAAGTTTACATGAGAAAATAGAATATGTCTTCTAGGCCAACCTTTTTGGCACTAGGGACTGGATTGATGGAAGATACTTTTTTCATTGACAGCGGAGCATTTATTTTGCAATAAGGAGAGGTTATAAATATAGATGAAGCTTCCTCCACCTGTCCTTGGCCACTCATCTCCTGCTGTGCGGCTCCTACATCCATGACATTGGGACTGGGGAATCCTGTTCTAGAGTGCTGGCCAGGGTAAGTCTCCAAAGAGGTAATTGTCCATATAGGAATTTGACATCAATTAATGCATATTTAATGCAAATGAAAATATATATGCAACGCTTTTTTTCTTTATCACTACAGGTAGCATTGTTTTTATCAAGAAAAGACAAAGCAGGGAGCTAGGAAACTATGAAAGGCTGTGGTTTAGCTCAGTGGGTAGAGTGCCCCTCTTTGTTCTCTGAGGCCCAGGTTTCAATGTCCAGCACCACAAAAATGGGTGAAGGTGGTGGCAGTCCATTCCTGAAGCAATCCCAAAACAATCAGCCATTGAATACCCTATGAAGGTTACTATGAGTTGGACCCAGCTCACAACACCTAACAAGAAACACCAAAAAACTGTGAGGCTAGATCAGCTAAGTGAAATCTTTAATCCTTCTTACATTTTCACACCTAAATCAAAGTAAAGTAAACAAAATTTCCAGCAGGAAGAATAGAGTACTTGTTCTGCCTCTGAAGGTTTTTCTGAAATTTTCTCCATATACCATTTATTTTCTGTTATTTCCAACACAGAGATAAATTATGCCCACTCATTGTGATCTCAGAGCCTTCTCTTCAAAGTCCACTACCAACTCCTATTTTTAAAGTCCTCAAGAGATGTTTCACATACACTTATACACATAGTTCTCTCAATATCTCACGATTCCATCATTTCTTTTCACTTAATCTATATCTTTGGCTGAGGATTTACCGTGTGTGTGTGTGTGTGTGTGTGTGTGTGTGTGTGTGTGTGTGTGTGTGTTGCTGTTAGGTGCTATCAAGTCAGGTCTGACTCATAACAACTCTTATAGGGTTTTCAATGGCTGATTATTTGGGGATTGCTTTGGAGGTGCATTGCCATGTCCTTCTCCCATTTTTGTGGTGCTTGGGACTGAACCTTGGTCCTCAGAGAGTGGAGAGGAGCACTCTACACACTTAACTAAACCTCAGTGCCTGTGTGTGTATGTGTGTGTGTATACACACATATGTATGTATGTATGTATGTATACATGTATGTATGTATGTATGTATGTATGTATAACACGTGGCAATCCACTCCCAAAAATCAGCCTTTGAAAATTATATATCTATGTGTGTGTGTGTAGTAGGATAGAGAGTATAGATAAGGTTTATTAAATGATAGTACACCATTAAGAATTAATTACAGAGAAAACTGAGGTACTAGGAGAAGATTTGGTAAACCTGGAAAGGAACTTGGGGGAAAAAACTGGGTTCCCTGGGTGAGTCTGCATACGAATATTTTCCAGGGAAAGGTAAAGTCAGAGAGAACAAAGTTAAACAGGTTTCTAGAGGGAAAAGTAACTTAGAGAAGACGACAGGCCTGAGAAATGGAAAGATGTGCATGTGGTTGCTAGAAAAAGAAGAGTAAAGGGAAAATAGAGAGGAAGGAAGAACAGAAGAAAGAAAAGAGATCTATCTGAGGCTTTAAATGTCTAGAGTAACTGGGAGTGCTTAGATTTAGCTCAGTTGGTAGAGGGCTGATCTGTGCTCCCTGAGGCCCTGGGTTGGATCCCCAGCACCACAAAAATGGGAGGACCTGGCAACCCACTCCCCATACTATCTGAAAATAATCACTCATTGAAAACCCTATAAATAGCAGAGAAGCACTGACATCATGCCGGGCATGGCATAGTGTTGGGGAGTATTTCATTCTGTTGTACATAAGCTCAGACCTGATTTGAAGACACCTAACAACAACAGCAGCACAGTGACTGGGAGCCACTGATTGCTCTTCAAGGCTGCCAGCACTCTTTCCATCTGATGCCTTACCAAAAAGCTTAGAGTCCAGTGTGGCATATAGAAAGTGTTTTAAAGGAATGGCTACTACTGCTATCTCTACTACTGCTGCTATTTGTCATATCTACATGCTTTGGTTCTGCTTTATGCTCAAGTAATTATTATACTTTCTGGGTTAGAGCAGTGATCTTGAGTGGGAGAAACACCTTTCAGTTTATCTCCCCATTTTCTCTCCAACATTACATTGAGCTTAAAAGAAGGATGTATGAAACAGTATCAAATTTTGGTCCTTCTTTATCAGAAATCATGTGCTTAATTCATACTTTACTATATTCTCTCCAAAGGCTGCATTGTGTAGCTTGTTGAAATCATTTTGTTTTTTTCCAAGTTAAGACAGCTTCTCATTATACAGGCTGCCTTTGACCTCAAACTCATGATCCTCCTGCCTTAGCCTCCCAAATTGATAGGATTACAAGCATGTGTCAAAGCACCTGGCTTGATTTTAACAATGGGTTGAGTCAGACCTGACTAGACGACACCTAACAATAACAAATAACATGTGTTTCACCATCCCTCTCTTCCAATTCTGAAAAACAATAATAAGATCCAGTTTCTCTGCATCACATCTGTTCATTCAGAAAGAATTCTTGATAAAATCAATTCTAGCCTGACCCAGTGGCATATATCTTAATCTCAGTGACTCAGGAGGCTGAGGCAGGAGGATCATGAGTTCAAGGCCAGAGGTAGCCTACACAACTTAGTGAGATCTTGTCTCAAGATAAAAAATAAAAAATAATGTCAGGGTATAACCCAGTGGTAAAGGACTTGCAAAGTATGTGCGAGACCCTGGGTTCAACTCCCAAGTACTACAAACAAACAAAATCAACTGTACTGGACTAAGTACAGAGAAGTCCTACTCCAACAGTGCTATAGAAATAACAAAAAAAAATTCTGTGGATAATAGGTTTATAAAATTATAATTCAGATGATCACTTTAACAAAAGAAACTTGGATTGAGTCTTTTTCCTTTTAATTAATAATGGAATCAAAGCATCTCCCAAATTCTTGAATAAAGATCTCGGCAGATCTTGACTCATCTACATCTAAGACAGTATGTTAAGACTGTTGTTGTGGTTAGGTGCCATCAAATGGGGTCTGACTCAGCAACACTGCTCAACAGAATGAAACACTATTGAACACTGTACCATGCACAGGATCTTTTTATGTTTGAGCCCATTGTTGTAGCCACTGTGTTTCTTCTCGTTTTGAGTCATTCCACGTCAGCAAGTAGAGGTCTCACGAACTTTACTCCATTCCCATCATTAAGGTCAACTCTACTTTAAGGAAGCAACTTTTCAGTTCTTGGATTCCTTCCAGCCTGGGGGACTAATTTTCCAGCACTATATTTGGCTGTGCTTATCTGCTATTCATAGAGTTTACAGTGGCTAATTGTTTCAGGAATGGACTCCCAAATCCTTCTCCATAGCCTGTCTTGGTCTGAAAGCTCAGCTGAAACCTGTTCACCCTCGGTGACCCTGATGGTATCTGTAATACCAGTGGCATAGTTTTCAGCATTACAGCAACACACAAGCCCCCACAGCATGACAAGCTGACAGACACTTGGGGGATGTAAAGATGGTATTAACCATTGTGTGATATCAGCTTTACCCTTGCCACTGCCAGGTTACCCACCCTGATATTTTCTAGCACACTCTCTGGAATGTACATTTGCCTGGAAAATAATTGCAATACTGTATGCTATTCAATTGAGAATCATGCTTGACTAATAAGTTTTCCTTGAAAAGTTATTTGAAAGAAAAATCTGTACCAGATATTGAAATCATAACTATAAAAGTGAGATTTAGTTCATCCTGCAAATAAAGTTTAACTCTTGGATTTGGATATGTATTTTAGATAATTCAAACGTCATAATTAATATTTAATAATCAGTTATGAGATTTGTCATTTTTTAATCTGATATCCGAGCATCATAAGCTGTGGAAATATGAAAATACAAGGACATACAGTCAATTATTTGGATATAAAATGAATATGAATGTCATTCTCTCCTCAAACAAGAGCTAAAAGGAATTTCAGGAAAGCAGGGCATTCATTTTTCTGCCCTGAGGTAGTTCTACAAATACCAAAGTAATGATGCACTGTCCTCGTTGTGAAGATGACACTGCTGACCCATTATGAATGAGTCATCTTACTGCCGTATTTTTCCATTAGCAGGCAGGAATTTTCCCTATTTTACTCTTTTTACCAGATATTGATTTACTTGATTATATCAAATCTCCCCAAATACACTGAAATCAATGACCATATCAATGCTGTTGCTGTTGTTGTTAGGTGCTGTCGAGACAATGTTGGACTCATAGCGACCCTACATACAATAGGCAAAACACTATTGTCAGTGCTTCTGTGCAATTCATAGGGTTTTCAATGAAGGATTGATTTTTGGGAGTGGGTTGCCTGGTCCTTCTCCTAAGCCTACAATACCTGTTGTTCCCAGAGAGTCTCTGATCCAAGTATTTACCAGGCCTGACTCTGCTTAGCTTCCAAGATCAGATGGGATTGGATGCCATAATGTTATGGCTGGAGGTATGATCATATCAGTAGGAAACAAAAATAGAATCCCAATTCACATTAAAACAGTGAACATGATAGAGTACCACATTTATGGAATCTAAGCTACAGTATTCATTTATTTAGTATAGAGAACAGCGTTCTGCAGTGAAGTGTGTTTCATACAGAAGGATCTATGTTCAATAATACACTACTTTTCTTCCAATTGAAAATATAGAAGTCATAGGTAAAAATGGTAGGGATGTATACTAGTCACAATAAGCTTACTAATACATTTCAAACACCTTTTCCTTTTCTTATAAAGTCACTAATGTCATCACAGGACCCTGCTCTCATGACTTCTCGTTCTAATTGCCTCCTTAAGCTCCCCCTCCCAATGCACTAACATAAATTTGGGGATTGTTTCCAACACATGAATTTTTAGGGCACATATTCAAACAATAGCAAATACTACACACAAAATGCTATCCTCTTTTTATAGATTCTCAATTGAAATGACTAGTTATTTTACATTTCTTTAACTTTATTATCTATGTTCATTTTAATATCTTTCATCACTAGCCCTCAGGATGACACAGAAATACCAGAAAAGAGTTGGCATAATTTGCAAGAAGTCTATCATTAGTTGACATAGAATTATTTTAAAACTTGTGTGCATAAAAGGAATAATTGTGTTAGGATAAATATTATGAAAGTATATATAGAAGACATATCTACAAACTTGAAGGATTTGTAATCATAGCATTAGTTTTAGCTAAACATAAAAATAATTTCTGGTGCCGGGCACGGTGGTGCATGCCTGTAATCCCAGCGGCTTGGAAGGCGGAGGCAGGAGGATCACAAGTTTGAGACCAGAGGCAGCCTGCGTAACTTAGTGGGACCCTGTCTCAAAAAAGTAAAAAAAAATGGGCTGAGGGTGCAGCTCAGTGGTCCAGCACTTGCAGAGCATGCAACCACGAGGCCCTGGGTTCAACCCCTAGTACGGCAAAAAAATTAATAATAATAATAATAATAACAATAATAATAATAAATAATAATAATAATAATTTCTGCAACTGAAAAACCATCTTTTCTCCATATTTGCTTATAAAATTTTCTGGTGAGTTGTGCTTATTTTAAGTGTTTATCTCATTATATTTAACAATGAGAATTAAAAATCTTAAGGTCTTATTCTATTTTCATACATCTTCTCCAAAATTGGCTTAAAAATGTATGCCTTTTTTCTCTAAAAACTAGTTTATATGTATCTCAAGCTGGTCTTATTTTTTGGTTTGCTTTGTTCTTATTTGGGGGATTTTGTTTTGTTTTGGTTTTGTTTGCTTGCTTTTTGTAGTGTTGGGTGCAGATCAGACCTTGGGCCTTGCATATTCTAAGCATGAATTCAATCACTGATCCAATCCCCCAATCCCTACTGCAGTAATTTAAAAAATGAGTTTACATAACTTGATTTTACTACTAATTCTTAGAGGAAAAGGAGTGCAGAGCAAAAACAAGTTTGATTCTCTGTTTGTTCCCCTCCCATCATAAATTTACACCTACATTGTCTATCATATTATCCATTTAACTAGCTAGTTTTCCACAGACCATCCAAAACTGACAGCAATCCTCTAGCAGTGGTATGTATGCACACAGAATCCCAGAAACTTGAAAGGACTGTTTATTCCAGCATGACTTCTCTGCTTCTCAATTTCTCAAATACAAAAATACAACAAGTATAAAATGATTATTAAGCAAAACTATCATATATTCCTTCAGAGTACCTAATTTAACCTGATAGGAAGGATTAAGAAAATCAAAGTATAGTATGATTTGTTACTACTTCGCAAATACAGTAGTTTTACAAAACAGTTATAGCCCATATGATTCAAAGGCTTTTGTCAAAACTTAAGAGCAGAAAAACTGTCTGATTCAAGTTGTGGAAAATGTTTTTCGTATAAACAAAGAAGCAAAAACTATTCTTTTCTAAGTCAGGAAATCTTTTAAATAAAAATTAAATATTTTTCCTGTGATAATATCTGTGTTTTTCTCTCTTCTCAAGACAATTTTTAAAAAAGCATTTCCCAGTAGATTATAACTCATAAATATGAATTTTGAATTGCAACCATTAGCATCATAGAAAAACTTTCTGCCTTGTTTCTTTACTGTATTCACTGAAAGAACAAATTGTTAACTTTCTATGTTGTTGTTGTTGTTGTTGTTGGGTATCAATAAATGTATCCTTTCCCTGGGAATTAAGATGTTTTTTCATATTGACCCTAAATTTCCAGGGATATGAATAACAAATTTGCGAAGTGTGTCATTATGAGTGATGGTGAGAGGGTAGACGTCAACTCCTTGGTCCCTAGACCCAGGCCTTCTACCTGTCAGAGGATAGTGCTAAATATGGCTGTTATCTCACAATATATGCCTAAACTGAATCCTCCTCTATACCTTTAAGAAATCATCCCAGTATTTTATCAGGTCCAAAGTTTCTGGATAATGTGGATTTGGTCACGTACACTCAATAGGCTCTCATTTCAAAATAGCTCACTTGATCCAAAGCAATGATTATGTGGAACTCACAATGCTAAAGTAAAACATTCAAGGTTTGAACTCTTAGTGGTGCTAGTTGCGACACTGGAAGAAAAGAAAGCAAATTCATACCAATATTATAGGCCAATCACAAAAAGACATATATTTACTCTGGTTAAAATACATAGAAGAGGTTTGCAAGAATCACTTTGCCACAGAGGACTGAATGGTGTTCCCAACAACTCAGTACTGGTCCCTGAGGAATGGTCAAACATTCAGTTACAGCAATCACTCTATGATAGGGAACTCATGGAAAGTTTCCATCCTGCAGTCACAATCACTACGTTCAAGGCTCTGCAACACAAGCAGGGATGGACCCAAGGATGTTATGGGGGTGGTGGTTGTTGCTATTGCTGTTGTTAGGTTGAGTCAAGTCAGATCCAATTCATAGCAACCCTACGTACAATGATAAAACTACTTGACACTGTATCCTGCCTGGCACTATGTCAGTGCCTCTCTGCTATTCATTGGGTTTTCAATGGCTGATTGTTTTTTGGAAGCAAGTTGCTGGGTCCTTCTCCCAAGCCTACAGCACCAAGCAGTCTCCCATCCAAGTACTAACAAAATAAGTGAAACAGTAGTTTTCAAAATAATGGCATTGGGAAAAAAAGGGGGCAGATATTTGGTAGAGAAGAGAAACAAATGATGTTGGCCTTATGGTTGCTGCAGTTTCCTGCCTTGAAAGAGATTCCAGAACATGCACATGGAGGGGAATCCAAGCAGAGATCAGAAACCTCTGATATGAAGAGGGACCCTGAGAATCCAGGAAGATCAAAGTAGTTACTATTCACAGAAAGGAGAGCCAGAGAGAAGGAGACTGCACAGAAGCCCATGTGAATCATCAAAGGGCCCCACTGGACTATTCAACTGAATACTGATCAGCACATATTTGAAAAGAAGCTATGTGAGTGAGGTAAATAATCACATAAAACAGTTATAAAAAACATACTCAGGCAAGTCTAAGAATAGGGCTCATTCCCACCAACCAGACTGAAACACTTCAAGATTCACTGGACTTGGGGAAAAATACACAGAAGTGTCTTGCTTCAGTGATAGTAATAATTAGGTGTAAAATAAATACTGTCGTGGTTCTTCCTAAAAATAATCTAAAAAGCAAGGCTCAAGGAGATCAAACTTTTTCCAAGTAGCACAGTTATATCCCAGAAGAAAATTCAAGAATATTTATAGGACTACAAATATATCCAACTAACATATTGGTTAAATTCAAAATGTCTTGCCTACAGTAAAAAATTATCAGGCTTCTAAATAAGCACAAAATTATGCTTCATCAAGGGAGGAAAAATCACTCAACTGACACTAAACCAGAACAGAAAAATGCGATGATTTGAAAATTGATGACTTTTTTTGCACACAACAGAGAACTGAGGTCTTAGAGCAAGCCACCACTTTGAAATGTGAAGAGACAGGTGCATGCCGAGAGGTATTATAAAATCTAATAAGACACAAATTGTAGAACATATAAGATAACTAAAAACTGGCATGTCAAAATTAAAATTATGAATCTAATATAATTACATCATTTTTTATAATTTATAAATACAAAAGATGTCATACTATTCTCATTAACTTTTAATAAATGAATGTAATGTGTAACTAAATGTACAAAGGTGTTTATCAGGTGAGGCGTTTGATAAAAAGTTATGGCTTTACTTTAAAAAATATGAATGTATTTCCAGAACTCTATGCATTTGGAGGTTATTTAAATATGAACCAAGAATACAAATTAAAAATAACTCCATTTGTTTTTTATAGATCATAAACAAATTACATTTTTATATTTAATGAAAGAGAAAGATATGTGTAGCTAAAAATTAAGCAGTTTGGCAGTTAACAAAGTTCTGTTACTGGGAATTAGAAATATTAAATATTAAATCTGAGATAACTACAGATGGTTGAAAAAAATTGTATCAATTTTATCATAAAATTGATAAAATATGTGTTAGCTACTATATTGCATACACTAATTCTTAATAAAATTACATAAAATTGTATCTGTGTTTTATTTAATGTTGTCAAATTTCTCAGTATTTCAAATCATTCTAGTTATATTTGAGACTCAGCACCACCAATCGATGACATGCTTAGGACTTAATATTAAGAACTGACAAATATTCGTTATGTTGTTGTTGTTAGGTGCTGTAGAGTCATGTCAGACTCATAGTGACCCTCCTAGGCTTTTCAATGGCTGATTATTTCAGGATTGCCTCAGGAGTGGATTGCCACATCCTTCTCCCATTTTTGCGGTGCTGGGAATCAAACCCAGGACCTCAGAGACTGCAGAGTGGTGCTCTACCAATTGAGCTAAATTCCAGCTCAGTATTACTTATAGTTATATTTATAAATAGATGAAAAGGGAAACTTCTAGCATTCACTACTTCTTATCACTCTTCTATTTGCATTGTTTCAAAGCTAGACTATTTTTTGTCAGTAGTCAAGGGACAGAACAGCCAAAATTGCTAATTGAAAGTTTTCATTGCTTCTATAACCACACTCCCCCACATACCCAAATTCAGACATTCCCTAAATGTTTCAATACCCTATTTTTAAAACCATATTTCATACTTAACAGAAATATATATGTGGTGGAGAAATATAGGTTCCAAAAAAGTATTTCCTTAGTTTGGTTTTCTTTAAATTCTAAAACTCTAGGGAAATGTCTATTACAAAGATTTAGAGTAGATAAGAGATCTACTTATTTCTATAAAATAGGAGAAAATTTATTATGAATACAGTTGATTTTCAGATAAATTTATGATCAAAGTTAGCAACAAATACATGTGGAAGCTCAAGATATAGAAGTTGGAAAGTATGTGCTTAGAGTCAGTCAAGACCAGTTGAGAGACCGTAGAATTTTATAGTTGTTGTTGTTGTTGTTAGGTGCCCTCCAGTCGGTATCCGACTCATAGCGACCCTCATAGGGTTTTCAATGGCTGAGTGCTTCGGGATTGCCTTGGGAGTGGATTGCCAGGCCCTTCTCCCATTTTTTGCAGTGCTGGGAATTGAACTCAGGGCCTCAGAGACTGCAGCGCAGCGCTCTACCCACTGAGCTAAATCCCAGCCCGTGAATTTTATAGTAGAATTCTTTAATGATAGTATAGAATGGCATGGATATTTCACCTGTGAATTGTCTTAAATTGGGGGACAATTTAGGTTAGATAAAAAATATTTTTCCATATTCAAAAATATATTCCTGTTTATGTGTGCAAATCCAAATGGGATATTGCTGCTATACGGTTGAATATGATCACTGATTTTTCAGCCTAGTAAGGAGTATATAATAAAAGTAATTGAAAATGCAATATTGTGCTAGATTTTTCTAAAAGTATTTTAAAGGGTCTTTTCTGTTATTAAAGATGAATTGCCTCCAACCTCCACAAGGCTAAAAAAATATGAATGTGGCTGACTTACAACCCATGGTTTAAGATGGTCATTTTAGAACCAAGTCAATTTCACATGTTTTCACTAACATTTTCTTTTCAAAAAAGTAGATATTTTGAATGATAAAATGAAAGATGTGCAGCTTTTCTTGCCCTGGTTAATTCTTTAACTGATGGTTTTGCTTTGTTGAATAGTTATTGGTCAAGAACATAAAGTAATTTGATTTGCCTCCAGGAACATATTCTCAACCTCTTGATCCCAGAAGATTTTCTAAAATGGCACTTTGTGATGTGTCTTATGATAGCAAATCATGATTGGCTTTTATTTGTATGTGTTCTCCCACAAAATCTATTGAATTGTCATGGGAATGCCTGTGTTCCTAAAAGGTTATCACTCAAAAAATGCTAAAATGACAAAATTCTTTTTTGATGGATCTAATAAAGCTTTTTTTTTTCATAGTAAAGTCTCTAGGACAGAAGATGTCCTCTGAGCTATAATCCAAGCTAGACGTAAGGAGATTTAGGAGGATTTTAGTCCTCCTTTCTGCTGGTTCATAAAAGCCAGGAAGAACTTAGTACTTCTTTTAGACTCAATATTTAACTGTCATCTGAAAAAGAAGACATCTTTCCAGACCATTATCAATTCATAGACCATTAAGGATCTAAGCACCTTAGCAGTGACTGATCTAAATTATATGTTTTGGAACCATTTCACCCATTTCAGGATTTAACACTATTTTTTCCCATTCTGCCCTGTTTCCAGTCTCTATCCCACACTCCAATCTCCAACAACACCTTATCCCAAGAACTCCCTATATTAGAGCACCTATTCATTCAGTAAATATTACTTAAATATGTGCTATGCCCCACTCTTCCTGAATACCAGAGACACTGTTGGTTGAAAAAGAATCTCTTCACTTTGGAGGCTACGTTCTGTTACAAAAGTAGGGAGAAAAATAAGGACAGTGAAAGTAAATTACATAGTATATTAGAAAGTAACACGTATTACTATTGTTTTTAGGTGCCATCAAGTCAGTGTCTGCCTCATAGCAACCCTACGTACAACAAGCAAAACGCTATTATCAGTGCTTCTCTGCTATTCATAGGGTTTTCAATGGCTGATTGTTTTTTGGGAGTAGGTTGCCCAGTCCATCTTCCAAGCCTACCGAACCTGGTGTTTCCAGGTGGACTAGCATCCAAGTACTAATCAGGCCCAATATTGCTTAGCTTCTGAGATCAGTGCTATGACTGCAGGCCGGTAGGTACTATGGAAAGAATAAAAAGCAGATGACAGAGAACAATGGAGTATGGATTTTAATTTTAAATACAGTGGTCAGGTGAGACGCAGTAAAAAGCAACATTAAGTAACTCTTACAGGTGAGATGCCTGCAGCTGTAGCACTGTGGCATCCAATCCCGTCAGATCTCAGAAGCTAAGCAGGGTTGGGCCTGGTTAGTACTTGGATGGGAGACGACCGGAACACCAGGTGCTGTAGGCTTGGGAGATGGACCTGGCAACCTACTCCCCCAAATCAAACCACCATTGAAAACCCTATGAACAGCAGAGAAGCACTGACAATAGTGTTTCCCCTGCTTTACGCAGGGTCACTATGAGTTGGATACTGACTAGATGGCACCTAACAACAACAACAACAAAAGTGAGATAATTAGTCATATAGATATCTGGGGAAAGAGCATACCAAGTAAAGTAACGGTCAGTGCAGAGGCCCTGAATCAGGAAAAAATCTAGCATGCCCCAAGAAGATGAAGAAAGTCCCTAAGCCTGCAGAGAATTGACAAGAAGACAAACAATAATAGTAGATAAGGCAGGGGAAATGAATATAGCCTGTTGGGCCTAAGAGGCCACTCCTGAGGATGATGCTTTCACTTTGAAATAATGGGAGCCAGTAATGAAGGCTGACATGATTCATCTAGAATTTTTAAGTACTGTCTGGAAAATAGAATGCAAAAGCAGAGAGCACTAACAAGAGACTATTATAGTAAAGAGAATAACAGTGGCTCAGACAAAATGGTAATACTACTTTATTACAGGTGATGAAAAATGTTCATAAAATGAAGATATGTTGATATAAGGGCCAAAAGGATTTACTGAACAAATGACTATGGTGTAAGCTGGAGAAGAAGGAAGAAAGGTTCCAAGGTTTTAGACCTGATAAATCACTGGTTCTATTCATTAAGCATCATTTCAAGTACATGCAAAGAAATGGAAAGTTAAAGAGACAGAGACAGGGGAAAAGACAGAAAAATGAAATTTGCTTAATATGTGTATGATATAAATAGAAAGGAAAGAGCTGAATTTATTTTCTCTTTGAGTTTCATTTCATTTTTTTCTTTCTTTCCTTTACTCCCTCACTTTCTCCTTCCTTCCCTTTATTTCTTTCCCTCCCTCCCTCCCTTTCTTTCTTTCTTTCTTTCTTTCTTTCTTTCTTTCTTTCTTTCTTTC
>VMDO01026589.1:0-26516 GCA_007922755.1 Pedetes capensis | reverse complement strand
AGAAAACTCTCATACAAGGTCATGACTGAGATGCTGGCATTCTGTTCAAAGGGCATGGTGAAGAGTTATGACTTCTGCCTGTGGTATGAGGCAGGCAGGCCATGCAAGGAGATAGGCATTTGGGCTGGATGGAAATAGAAGTGAAATGTTTTTTTTCTGCTGGAGGAACAGCATGAACAATGGCTCAGAGGTGAGGTACATCTGCTGGGGATTCAGAGGATTTGTAGTATGTGTAAGTATGGAGAACAAAGAGAAAAGGAAGGAAAGCAAGTTTAGGTAGATGAGCCTGGGGAGTGAAATTGAAACAGGTCAATAGAGTCTTACAACGGACTTTTTTTCCTCAAAGCAATTGGAAAATATTTATATGAGATTATGCCTAAGGAATTATAGGCAGTAGTCAGTACATAAAGATATGAACCAAAGAAACCTATCAAAAACTCTCCTAAAATAAGTGTACTCTATTTCTAGATTTGGCTACAGTCATACCACCACGGCATCCAATCCCGTCAGATCTCAGAAACTAAGCAGGTTAGGGCCTGGTTAGTACTTGCATGGGAGACCACCTGGGAACACCAGGTGCTGTAGGATTGGGAGAAGGACCCACCAGCCCACTCCCCAAAAAATCAGCCATCGAAAACTCTATAAATAGCAGAGGGGTACTGATAATAGTGCCAGGCATGGCACAGTGTCAGGTAGTATTTCGATCATAGGATCACTATGAGTTGGACCTGACTTGGCAGCACCTAACAATGATAGTTTCTAGATTCAGAAGAAGAAATTGATAATACAGTCATATTTTCTTCATTATTAGTGTGAAGTAGTGATGATTACAACCCATGAAGTACAGATGAAAAGTAAACCATTGTGCTATATCCCAGGAGTACTTTGGGATGTGGTTTAGGAATTCAAGGTGGGGAGTCAGGACAGCTGGATTGCTTTTAGCCACTCTTAGATTTGTAATCTCTGCTCTGACGTCACACTTTCCTTGCCTTGGTTTTCTCCAGTATAAATGAGGAAGTGAGATTAGATAAATGATTTATATCAGCAGTTGGCAAACTTTTTCTCTAAAGAGCCAGATCATAAATATTTAGGGTTTAGGGCCATATGGTCTCTGTTACAACTACTGAACTCTGCCATTGTAGCTTGATAGCTACCATAGACAATATCAAAGTGAATGGATATGCCTGTGTTCCAATAAAACTTTATTTATAGGAGCAGAAATGTAAGTTTAGAAATTATATACAAGCATAATTTTCATGTATCATGAAATATTCTTATGATTTTTTCCAACCATTAAAAAACCCACTCATAGTTTGTAAGTCATACAAAACTGGGTATATTTTTTAAATAAAGATTTATTAAAGAATATTCTACAGCACCAAAATAGAATAACTTTCCTGCTATCATCACCATAATCACAGAATAAAGCAGAATTATGTCATCAATCCTTATATGATCATGCAGAGGGATAAGCCACTATTTTAAAAATACAGTGCCAATTTGGTTTTTTTTTGGTGAGTGTGTGTACATGTGTGGTAATTAGGGGTTGAACCCAGGGCCTCACACGTACTTTGCAAGTGCTATACCACTGGGCTGTATCTTTAGCCCATTTTTTCTTTTTATTTTGAGTCAGGGTCTTGCTAAATTACTTAGGCTGCTCTGGGCTCGAACTTCCAGTCCTCCTTCCTTCACCTCCCGAGTCACTGGGATTATGGGCATGTGCTACTGCATCCAGCTCAGTAAAAGTATTTTTAAAACATTGTTTTAAAAAACGATGAAGAACCAAACAGATTATTTGTATGCCCACGTTCATATAGCATTATTCACAATAGTCAAAAGGTATAAATATACCAAATATCCATTGATGGGTGATTGGATAAATCAAATGTGATATACACAATCAGTGGAATATTATTTAGCCTTCAAAGGAATAAATTTTTGACACATGCTACCCCACGGATGAACCAGACATGAAGAAGTTCAGCCAGATCATAAATATTTAGGGTACCTGAATATAAGGTACCTGAATAGAAAGTAGAATAGTAGAAGTCAGGGGATGAAGAGGAAGGAATGGGGAATTGCTTAATAGGTAAAGGGTTTCAGTTTGGGAAGATGAAGATGTTCTGGAGATGGATGGTGGTGATGGTTGTATACCAATGCAAATGTACTTAATGGCACTAAACTGTGCTTTTACAAATGATTAAAATGGTAAATCTTAGTCTATTTAAGACAGGTAATGAAAAAACAAGGAAGAGAGCAAATGAAATGATTAACTTCAAATCACACAAGACAAAGGGAGAAATCAAGGATGGGCTTAGCAGTACAGAAGTCTTTGAACACAAAATACCCATGACAGCTTAAATGTCTGCCTTCTGAGCCCTCTGTGCTAAGCATTCTGCAACTACTTCAGAGAATTCTCTCAACTGCCAGGTTGCAGAAGAGGCAGATGGTTCAGAGAGGTTCAAGGACTCACAGGCAGGGCTGAGGAGCAAATCCATGACTGTGCTTCCAGAACCTTCTTGCTAAACCACCATGAACTCTGCCTCTTGGAATTTCTGGAGTTGCCTATTTTCAGTGTTGAAGTCTTTTGTTCTCGAATACAAGGTTTTCAGCTTAATTTCATGGAGCTATTGCTACCAGTAAAGGTGAGAGGGGGAGTAAATGTACCCTGGTGCTATTAGTTCGTGGTAAGACAGGAGGGCAGATGCCATGTGTTGGCTAATACTGCTGGGGGCTAAGATGATTCGTGTCTTCAATCTTGGTAGCATGAATAATATAGCCTCTTAGCCCTCAGATTCCCACCTCTAACGTTTGTACACCACCACTAAATAATAAATATGTGCATGTCTCATCTCCCATCTTGATTGTAAGGTAAGGGCAGGAGCTGAGCCTCTTTAATATTTATACCCTCTGTAAAATCTCCCTGTGCTGGGCTCTGCATCAAGTAGGCACTCAGCAAATATTTGTTGAATGAATGCATAAATGAATGCTAAATCCTCTGCCTCCAGATTTTCCTTTTGTTTCCAGTTTCCCCTCCATTTGATACATGCAAGTGCTTTCCTTGTCCCTTTCACAGATATTACAGATGCCCTCAACTATTTTTCCTGTTCTTCTGGCCTGCTTTTTCCCCTTGCTGCTGAAACAGACTGGAAGCTAAAAATAGGAACCTCCCTGACAACTTTGCAGAGGACTCAACGTCCCCTTTTCCTCAGGTGGCAATGCCGACTCTGTTAGAGAGGAAGGGGAATTGCATTATCTGCCACATAGTTTTTTGCCTGAGTTTTTAAAAAGGATCTAAGTTGTCCCCCACAGTGATTGACACAACCTGTGGTCACACGCAGATGTTAGGATTTGGGACACATAGACAAACATCATTGGAGGAATGTTACAACTAGTTTTAAGGATGCTTAAAAACATTTACAGAGAGCTAGAATTTCTCCTTCCCTTTCCTTCCTTCCTTCCTTCCTTCCTTCCTTCCTTCCTTCCTTCCTTCCTTCTTATTTTCCTTCCTTCTTCCCTTTCTTTCATTTTTTCTTTTCTTTCTTCTTTCTTTCTCTCTCCCTTCCTCCATCCTTTCCCCTTGTTCTCTTTCTTTCTCTTTTGATATCTCTGGTTTGTGGCAGGGTGGATGACTCATAGGTGTTTCAAGCCAGCACATATTATGAAGACACAAGACAAGAATGTGTGTAAACACATGCTCTGCCATAATGCTGATTCTTTTGGATTAAACTAGGGGGAAAACACAGCAACAGACACTACCTCAGTCTAGAATTATCTATAATCCATATACATTGGCACATGTTTCCCAGTATAAACCATGCGGAGTTCCATAGGGGACCTGGCCTCTTCTCTAGAAGATAGGACAGATAAAGCGTCAACAATATGAGTGAACGTCTAAATGTTAAGTGGCCAATGATAAGGTCTCAATAGATCCTCTTAATAATAATCATTTCCATTTATGGAACGTAAGGACAAAGTTAAGGATTTTGTGTCCTTATTTCTTTTGAACTCTATCTATAACCCATAGCCCCAGTATGCAGGTGGGAAGAGGCAGCAGAGTACAATGGTTAGTGTCCAGCTCTAGAATCAGACTGCAATGTCTTGGTCCCAGGAGTGTCCTGGCCTTTTTCTCCTATAGAGAGAGGACACACTTTCCCCAATATTTAGTCAGTACCTGGCTTCTGCTGCCAGCCATGTGACTCTGTGAGCTTGAAAGTCCTTTTCTTGGCTTTCTCTTCCTCCTCTATAAAATAAAGACAAGTATAGAAATTAACTTGTACAGTTGATATTAAATGAGATAAGGTAAGTGTAGTCCTTAATACAATACCTGACATAGAGTCAATGATCTACAAGTATTAGGTTTTATGATTCTGAGGCTTAGGAAGGTTAAGTAACTTGTTAGCATTCACTCAGTAAGTTTATATCAGAATGAAAATTCAAACTCAAACCTGACCCCAACACTCTCAGATCTTAACTACTTCACCATGACGGTAGCTCAGAGGGCAGCAAATCATTATAGATTGGTGTAAAATGGGGAAACATTACAGAGAATGTGAGAGGGTTTAAAGAACAGAGCAGAATTTATTGGAAAAGAAATGGAGATTCTAGGCTTCCATGTGAAAAGATCTAGAGTTACCCAAATCTCCCTCCACCTCTTTACTCAGCCACTATTTCTGACCTTCCCATTTTTCTTGCCTGCCAAATTAACCTTCCCCTCCAGGGAAGAAAATATAAAAGCTAAAATACCTATCACCAAAGATGTTCTGAAGGTTAAAAAATGTCCCTCCTCCTTCTTGAATCTCCTATTGTGATTCTCTGGGTCTTGGCATCTTTTGTTCTATTTTAGGGTTTATTTGCTTATGTGCATAAGATTTTAAGAAAATATGGCTGGGTTCATTAATGCACATTTGCAATCCTAGCAATTTGTGAGGCCAAGGAAGAAGGATTGCAAGTTTGAGGCCAGAGGCAACCTGTGCAAATTAGCCAGAGACTGTCTCAAAATAGAATTTTGTTTTTTAAAAAGGAAGACTAGGAGTGCAGCTCAGTGGTAGAGTGCTTGCTGGTACTAGAAAGAAAGAAAGGAAGAAAGAGAAAGAAAGGAAGGAAGAAAGAAAGAAAGAGAGAAAGAAAGAAAAAGAAAGAAAGAAGAAAATGAAAGAAAGAGAAGAGAAAAGAAGGAAGAAAGAAAACCTGGTATTTTAGCACTTAATTATGTGGGTGTTTGAGTTAGAAATAACATTTGTAAATGTAGCAGGAAAGGTGTATTGGCTCTGTTCCCCTTGGGAGAAACAATTTCCTCAAAGGTAAGGAAATTGTTGTTAGGTGCCGTCAAGTAGGTATCCGACTCATAGCGACCCTATGTACAAGAGGTGAAACACTATTGTCAGTGCTTCTCTGCTGTTCATAAGGTTTTCAATGGCAGATTGATTTTGGGGGGTGGGTTGCTGGGTCTGTTTCCCAAGCCTACAGCACCTGGTGTTCCCAGGAGGTTTCCCATCCAAGTACTAACCAGGCCCGACCCTGCTTAGCTTCCTAGATCTGATGGGATCTGATGCCACAGGACCACAGCTGCAGGCATAGTTAAGAAAATAGAGGAATAGTATATGTATGTTCTCTACTTTTATATGTATATCTGTATCTCTATCCCTCAATCTATCTGTCTCAGAATACAACAGAAGTTTTGGGAGCAATCTTTTGCCTTTACAGAAGTCCAGAAGAGCAGTGATTTGACCCTTGTAGTTCACTTAGTATCAGTTAGATACTAACTTTTAGTTTTTAGTATTTAGTTTTTAGTATTTAGTTATATTTTATGTTTTCTAGTCAGACCCAACTTGACGGCACCTAACAACAACAATTTTAGGCTTGGTCACAATAATGGTTTCTCCCACCTTTGCCCTTTCTACCCTTGGGCTCTGGAGGTTTTAACAGCTGTGTGGAAGGTGGAATGACTGGTAATGTCAAGGAGGGGGAACCTTGGGGAAGGGAAGGAAAGGGAAGCAGCCATTAGCAGAACCAAAGGACTATGGAACAGGAAGCACGAGTGTGGGCAAGGCTCTGGACAATCACAGTGCAATTGGATCAGGGAGGCATAAGACCTACTCAGGTGAACTCAGGGAATACTCTAGGGAATCTCTGTTCCATTGGTCTATCTATTGGTCTGATGGTATGTTAATACCATACTATCTGGGTTACTATTACTTTGTAGTATATCTTGTGGTTGAGTAGTGTGATGACTCCAACTTTGTTGATTTTGCTCAAGATTGCTTTGGCTATTTGGAGTCCACGCATTTATTGCTAACTCACTTTTGACAAGGGTGCCAAGAACACACAATGGGTAAAGGACAGTCTCTTCAATAAATGGCCCTATGAAAACTAAATGTCCACATGCAAAAGAATGTCACTTGACCCCTTCTCTCACCATTTACAAAACTCAACTTAAAATGGACTTGACCATACTACCTAAAACTAAGAAACTGTTTGAAGAAAACATAAGGGAAAAGCTACATGACATTGGTCCAGGCAAGAATTTTTTTTTTTTTTTTTTTTTTTTTAGGTAAGCCCTCAAGACCACAAGTGAAAAAAAATAAAATAAAATAAAAAATAAACAAACTAAAACTTTCTGTGGAACAAAGGAAACCATCAATAGAGTGAAAGGTCAACCTACAGAATGGAGAAAATATTTTTAAGTTATACATCTGATAAGGGATTAATCTCTAGGCTCTATAAGGGATTCAACTCAGTAGCAAAAAACAAAACAAAACAGCAACAACAACAAAATAATCAGTTTAAAAAGTGGGTAAAAGATCTGAATAGACATTCAAAGAAGATAGACAAGTAGCTAATGGGTCTATGAAAAAAGTGCACAACATCATTAGCCATCAGGGAAGTACAAATCAAAACACAATGAGTATTATCTCACATCAGATAGAATGCTATTACCAAAAGTAAAAAAATAACAAGTGTTGGCAAAGATATGGGGAAAAAGGAACTCTTTCTACACTGTTGGTAGGAATGTAAATTTGCACAGGCATTATGAACAGTATGGAGGTTTCTCAAAAAGTTAGAAATAGAATTATCATATGATCCAGCAGTCCTACTTCTGGGTATATATCCAAAGGAAATGAAATAATCATGCTAAAAAGACATCTGCACTCACATGTTTATTGCGGCACTAACAAAAATAGCCGAGAAATTGAAATGACCTAAGTATTCAACCATTGATGAATGGATAAGGAAAACGTGATATACAAACATAATGAAATATTATTCAGCCATTAAAAGGATGAAATCGTGACACTTGCAACATGAGTGACCCTGAAAGACATTACATTAAATGAAATAAGGCAGGCACAGAATGACAAACACTGCATTCTCTCACTCCTACAGAGAACCTAAAAGAGTTGATTTCATAGCAGCAGAAAGTAGTAGTTACCACAGGCTCTAGAGAAAGATGGGAAGGAGGAGATGAGAAGTTTGGCAACAGGAACAATATTACAGTTAGATAAGAGGAATTAATTCTGATTCTCTTCTGGTCAATAGGTTGACTATAGCTGAAAATGTGTTATATATTTCAAGTGACTGTAATAGGATTTTGAATGTTCTTGTTGTTGTTAGGTGCCGTCGCGTTGTATCTGACTCATAGCGACCCTCATAGGGTTTTCAATGGCTGACTGTTTTGGGATAACCTTGGGAGTGGATTGCCACATCCTTCTCCCATTTTTACAGTGCTGGGAATCGAACTCAGGACCTCAGAGACTACAGAGCAGCACTCTACCAACTGAGCTAAATCCCAGCCCCTGAATGTTCTTATAACAAAGAAACAATAAATATTTAGGTGGTGGGTAGGCTAATGACTCTGATCATTACACTACGTATACACATGTTGAAACATCACATTACATTCCATAAATATATACAATTATTATGTGTCAATAAAAAATTAAAACAACATTTAATTGTAGACCAGGGGTGCCATAGGCCAGAACATGTTTTCCTGTGGTTGTGCATGGAGAATCTTGTACCTAAGGTGGACAATTGACTAAACTCTTTTGTGGTTCCAAATCTGACACATTTTTGCTGTCCCTATGCCCTAACCCCTACTCTGCCATTATCAGCTGTCAGCTGGATTCTACTAATAAAGAAGAAGGGACATGAAGACAGTCTTTAAAGGACCCATTTTGTTACTGTCTCTATCACCCCTCCTGCTACAGCAAAGGGCATAGGGTCCAAGTGAAATGAATAAGGAGTTTGATGTATGATTCGTCTCTCCCCTTTCACTCAATACAACCTTAGATCTCTGGAACACTTTCCTACCTTATAAAATGCCCTGAAGTTTGTTTGAGAATCTTGTAATGGCTGCATTTAGTTTTGAATCTATTTCATTCTTCCATTCAAGTTTTCATCATCTCTTGCCTGAACCACCGCAATAAACACCGTAATGGCCTCCGTCTTCCAATCTACTTTCTAACTAATGCTGATGTTGTCTTTCTAAATCAAAAATATGTCACTGTCACTTCCTGATGTTATCATCTGCTTTTTCTGTAAACTTTAGTTTCTTTTCCCCACAAATGAAATGTAATATAATATTCTGATATGTGAAAGATCCAGAAGCAGCTCTCTCTGTAGAAGTGAGGGGGTGCAGACAGCCCTGCTCCATCAGCCTGCCTCTTCACATCTTTTGCCTCCATGACATTGACCTGCTCCTGTCCTTTCAGTGTCATTCTTATCCTTTAAACCTCTTTTGAGCATGAGGATCCTCAAGTACATGAATCCATTCTTTACCCTCCTCTTCAGGACTGCTGCCAGGAAGCTTAGACAACGAAAGGGACACCATTGTCCCCCTGCCTTTGCACATTCTGCCCTCTCTCCCAGAAGTGCCGTTCTTCTTTCACAAGGGATCTCCCATTCACCCATGGAGCTCAGAGGCCACCTCCTCCTACAACCATCCATAACATTCCTGGAGAGGTTGGTGGCCCTCTGTGGCTATGACTCGCCTTGCCTGTCTCTCCTATGTCATTTACTATGTAGTTCATCTTTTTTCTTTTCCATCTATGTCAACTCTCTCTTGGCCATGAGAGAGGCCATGCCTTACTGTGTTGGTCCTGTCTCTTAGCACAGTGCTTGTCATATAGTAGGTTGTAGGTGGGGAAAAATAATGCACTGAGCCCAAGTCAGAACCAAAGAGTACCTTGAGTCCATTTATACCATTGCAAATTTGATTTTAAAAAGTGGTATTTTTTAGTAATTGGGTAGTAAACCAACATGTTGGTTTTGTCCTTTAAGCTATATCATTGAGAAAAATGACTTTTTTGGCCACATTTTCAGTCAAGATGTCCAGAGTCAAATGAAATGGAAGAAGATGGTTCCTTAGCATTCCTAGGAAATGGACTTTCTTCTTTCTCCAGGCCCAACTCACACAGTACCTTCTCCCTGGGGCCCTTGCTGGCTTCTCAGACCCATATTGGTCTCCTTTTATTTAACTCTTCTAATGATGATTGCCTCTACTGCACAATCTATTCCTCAACTCCTTGCCCTGGACTCAATCAGAGTTTTGAGTTGAAACATAGTGATCTATAGAAGCAGAAGCTGGATTCTGTGGCTGTTTGTACTCTGCCTGCTCAGGTGAGTGAAGAAGGACTGGATACTCCAAGGATTCTTTTTTCAAAGACTTAGCCCCCTATAAATAAATAAGAGAGAAAGAGTGAGAGAAAGAAAAAGAAAGAAAGAAAGAAAGAAAGAAAGAAAGAAAGAAAGAAAGAAGAAAAATCACTCACAGGAAATAAGTCTTGCTGAAACATATGCCATTTGTTATTTTGACCCATGCAGCTCTTCTTTAGAAATGTTTGAGGAAGCCAGGCATCATGGCTCACACATGTAATGCCAGCAATTCGGGAAGTGGAGGCAGGAGCATTGTGAGTTTGAGGCCAGAAGCAGCCTATGCAACTTAGCAAGACCCTGTTTCAAAATTAAAAAAATTAAAAAGGGACTAGGGTACAGCTCAGTAATAGAACACTTTCAGAGTATGAGCAAGGCTGTGGGTTCAACCCCCAACTACTAAGAGAAAAAACTTTCAGGACTGGAAGAACTATTTATTACTCCTAAATAAATAAGTGAGCTGGGATTTAGCTCAGTTGGTAGTGCGCTGCGCTGCAGTCTCTGAGGTCCTGAGTTCAATTCCCAGCACCGCAAAAATGGGAAAAGGGCCTGGCAATCCACTCCCAAGGCAATCCCAAAACAGTCAGCCATTGAAAACCCTATGAGGGTCGCTGTGAGTCAGATACCGACTCGATGGCACCTAACAACAACAACAACAAATAAATAAGTGGAAAATTATTTAGTAGCTTCCACATTTTCAGGATGTGACAAAATTTAGTTAAAGGCAAAAGTGTCTTGAGTATAATAGTGGGCCTCGTTGTTAGGTGCTGTCAAGTCAGGTCCTACTCATGGTGACCGTCTATACAACAGATGAAACACTAACCAACCCTGTGCCCTGGCACTACCTGGCACTATTGTCAATGCTTCTCTGCAGGTACAATGAGCTTGGTGATCAGTCACAGAGATTCTCACATTTTTGCTGGTAGGCAGGGAGTTCTAGGAGCTGAAGAAAAGGAGGGTTGGAAAATGGGAATCTTGATAGAGACCATAGTGGTGATAGAATGACCATAGTGGTGGCAGGCCAGGGCATAAGGCAAAAGAAAGAAAGTACTAGTAAGAAGTTTCCCCTGGTGGATGGTAGAGGGTCCGTAAGTACAGTACTCTTTGTTGTTGTTGTTGTTGTTGTTGTTGTTGCTGTTAGGTGCCGTTGAGTCGAGTCCTACTCATAGCAAACCTATGTACACCAGATCAAAACACATCCTGATTCTGTGCCAGGCACACAATCTTATTTATGTTTAAGCCCATTGTTGCAGACACTGTATCAACCCATCTGGTGGAGGGTTTACCTTTTTTGCTGACCTACCACTCTTCCAAACATGATGTCTTTCTCCAAGGATTAATCTCTCCTGACTACATGTCCGAAATATGTAAGACACAGTCTAGCCATCCTTGCTTCGAAGGAGCACTCTGGTTGCACTTCTTCTAGGATAGATCTGTTGGTTCTTTTGGTAGTCCATGGTATATTCAATGTTTGTCTCCAGCACCATAATTCAAAACCATCAATTCTTGTCCAGTCTCCCTTATTCAATGTCCAGCTTTCACAACCATATGATGCAACTGAAAACACCATGGCATGAGGAAGGTGCACTTTCGTCTTCAATGTGACATCTTTACTTTTCAATACTCTAAAGAGATCTTTTGCCACAGCTTTTCCCAATGCAATGCATCTTTTGATTTCTTGACTGCTGCTTCTATGGGTGTTGATTATAGAGCCAAGCAAAGCAAAATCTTGGGCAACTTCAATCTTTTCTCCATTTATTGTGAAGTTGCATACTGACCCAGTTGTAAGGATTTTTGTTTTGTTGATGTTCAGTCACAACCCATACTGAAGGCTATGATCTTTGATCCTCATCAGTAAATGTTTTAAATCTTCTTCATTTTCAGCAAGCAGAGTTGTGTCATCTGCATAACACAGGTTGTTAATGAGTCTTCCCCCAATCCTGATGCTGCGTTCTTCCTCATAAAGTCTAGCTTCTCAGATTATTTGCTCAACATATAAATTGAAGAGATATGGTGAAAGTATACAGCCCTGATGTACATCTTTCTCAACTTTAAACCAGGCAGTGTTTCCTTGTTGTATTTGAGTAACTGCCTCCTGGTTCATTTACAGATTATTCATGAGTACAACTTGGTCCTCTGGTATTCCCATTTTCCAAAGTGTTATCCATAATTTGCTATGATCCACACAGTCAAATGCCTTTGCATAGTTAATAAAACATAGGTAGACATCTTTCTGATAGGCTCTGCTTTTGGCTAATATCCACCTGACACCAGCAATGATGTCCCTGGTTCCCTACCTTCCTTTGAAACCAGCTTAATATTCTGGCAATTCCCTGTCTATATACTGCTGCAGTCATTTTTGAATGATCTTTAGTTATAATTTGCTTGTGTGTGATATTAATGATATTATCGAATAGTTTCCACATTCAGTTGGATCCTCTTTTCTGGGAATAGGCAAATAAATATATGGATCTCTTCCAGTCAGTTGGCCAAGTAGCTGTTTTCCAAATCTGTTGGCATAAACATGTTAACACCTCTAGTGCTGCATCTGTTTGTTGAAACATCTCTATTGGTATTCCATCATTCCTGGAGCCTTGCGTTTCACCAGTTCTTTTGAGGCAGCTTCCACTTCATCCTTCAATGCCATTGGTTCCTCTTCATATGGAACCTCTTGGAATGGTTGGTCACCTACTAATTCTTTTTTGTATAATGACTCTGTATATTCCTTCCATCTTCTTTTGATGTTCCCTGCATTGTTTAATATTTTCCCTATAGAATCTTTCACTATTGCCACTCGAGGCTTGAATTTTTTCTTCACTTCCTTAAGCTTGAGACACACAGCATTTTCTTCCCTTTTGGTTTTCTGCCTCCAGCTCTCTTGCATTCCCATATCCCAAATATTCAGAAAGTCTGTCATACATGATGGCTTTTTTAAAAAATGTTTTCTGAAGATATCAAGAGTAAGGTGGCTGCTCATAGCATAGAAAGAGGAGAGCAGCCACAGGAAGTGGGAGTAAACAAGGTTTAAGAATTTAGAAGGAACTGTAAGTCTGGGCAAGGGGTAAGCAGAGTCACAGTAGACTTCTTGGGAGTCCTGTAGGCTCTAGAGGGGCATGCTATGCATCTCCCAGTTCATGCACTGGGGACTCAACCATTTATTTGGACAGTAAAACAAAGAGTGACCCCAAAAGCTGGAGGCTTTTGGACATTTGGACTGTAGAGGGAATTCATAGCAGAATTTGTGTGCTTTCTCAGAAGAGTGTTTCCCCCTGCACTAGCAGGTGTATTTTAGGATCTCCATAGGATCTAGGCATCTTGATTTTAGAGACTTCATGTCACATTTCTCACATTAGATATAATTTTGTTGTAGAAGTGTATAAACATCTTTATAATTTTGCTCTTGATATATATTTTTATATTTTCATTTTCATTTTAGAGTTTAGTACTTTGGTGGGGGAACTTGATAAAATTTTAAAGATAAGATCTTAAAAATTTTATTGTACTTTTGCAAAGCTTGTGAGCCATCAGCCTTGTACTCAATAAAGCTAATGGTCAAAATGTTCATATTCCAAAGTGAGCTCTTTCTTGCAGCAGCAAAGCCAATTCCCAAAGAAGTCTTACCAGCTAGCTTCTCTTGACAAACAGAGATATTTAATTCACATCCACTAATGCTTGTGACCCTAATTTTCAAATGGAATTTCAGTAGGCTAATTAAAATAACGTAGAAATAATTTTTAGAGTAGGTCTTTATAAGGCTTTTGGTTATCAAGTGCAGTCTTGTTTCTAATTTTTAAAAAAAGCAACAATGCTCACAGTAATTAGTAAATTAAAACCTTCAAAGTAAACCTCAAAGCCTGATAAGAGCTCTAATTTTTTAAAGTGTTCTCATGTCAAGAGGCTATTTAAAGTACAGGTTTTATAGATACTTTCCTTTTAAGAAGAATTCTCTTAGCTAATCAGATGCTGAGTAGAGTTGCCTTTAATTTTATCTGGCCAAGCTTCCCTCCATCTGTTTTCCCATAATGCTCTCATTCTCTCCTCCAGATGTTTGGCACAGCATCTCAACTTGATGTCTATTTCTTCTTGTTCTCCTTCACCTCACATGAACCTTCCAAGTCAGAATTCTTTGGAAATAGACACAGGAGCTTTATTTCAAATTACCATCCTTCACTTAAGAGGTTCCATCATCTCTAAGGTCACTACAAGTCAAAAAAAAATTTTTTTTGTTCTCATTGTACAATTTCTTGGCTGTGTGTATTTTTAAAAAGAAATCAGAGATGCAGGATAGTTAAGCAATATCCTCATGTTCACATATGCCCAAGACTAAGGAGTAGGAATTAAATATCGAGAATTTTATTTTCAATTCTTTTTAAGATTTGATTTATTGAAAAATAGAACTATTTTATCAGTCACTCTACAGCTTCAACTTTGATCAATGCCTCTATTCAATAGGGGGTCAAATACCTGAAGGGGGAAAAAAAAGAATTCTAAGAACATATGGCAGGGAAGGATCATTTGTGTATGCCTGCTGGAAAGACAAATGACTCTCCTTCTCTGCTCTCTCCCTGCGTCAGTGGTCTTGGCTGCTTGGCAGATCATAGACAGTCTTGTGCTCTGGCTAATCTGCTGCTTTGCAAAGCAAGCTAAATGGAAACAAAGGTTTAAAGTACCTGAAAATGAACTCATGACTTAAAAACAAGTTGATTGGCAAGAAAAAGTTCCCTGACAAAAATGTAGGGTTGGTCCGGAAAATTCTTTTCTGAGGCCACCTGCTGATATTCTATTTTATATCTGGAAAGAATACTGCTTTATTTCTGAAACTTCGCTTGAACTAAAGTTTTTTGACCAGGAAAAAAAAAATAGATACTATAATCCTCATCAAGAACTTAGGTAGCTTTCAGGTTGTAAAAGAATCTGTAAAATAGAAGAGCTTTCTTTCCTGTTGTTTGAAAAATAGTTTACCTTTTTTAATGGCTTGTGCCCACTCTTTATTCTTCCTCACTGCCAACATCCGGCAAAGTCCTTATGGGCTCACACTGACCCAATCCATCATTCCTACTAGATATCCTTCCAGGAAGAACTTGGCATTTGTTTAGAAGAAAAACATGAAGTTACTGAGGTGGAAATGAAGCGCCAAGGATCCACCCATGTGCGTAGGTGGAACTGCCCTGCAGGAGAGAAATAATAGTAACTTCCTGTCTGTATTAGAAGAAAAGGGAGTAGAAAAACCAAAAGTAAGGATAGAGGAATAGTTCAAGTGATGGCAGAAGACATGTCACTCCTTGATGAAATCTCCCCATGACTTCCATGTATCCTTTTTGTTGTTAGGTGCCATGGAATCAGGTCCAGCTCACAGTGTCCCTTATCGAGTTTTTAATGGCTGCTTGTTTTGGGATTGCTTTGGGAGTGGATTGCCACATCATTCTCCCTTTTTTGTGGTGCTAGGGATTGAACCTGGGTCCTCAGAGAGTGGAGAGCAGCGCTCTACTAGCTAAATCCCAGCCCTTCCATTTATCCTAAGTAAAATTATAATTTATTTGTAGCTAGTGTATTTTTCATGGACAGCTGGGATAAAGGTGGACATTATATCTGCCTAGATATGCAGAGCACAGGAGCATGGAGGTGTTGGGAAATAAGAAAAAATTGAATGTGAGGAAGCATGGAAATTGTGGATGAGGGCTTTTAATAGTCACAGGTTGTGGCATTAGGCTGTGGTCATAGTTCTCAGGGAATGGGCTCCCTGGCAGAGTTTTAGGTTCATTCATGAATGATTTACATTACGTGTGAAGGTGACTTTGAACTTATCAGCCTGGCATTCCAGTCCTGTGTGCTCTTGCCTTGCCTGACTGCATTCCAGCAGCCTTTCCCAGTCCTTCTGACAAATGAGCCAAACTGTGATTGTCACTTTTCCCTGAATGTGAATATTAAATTCCATTGCTACTAGTTGCTACCTGAGTGACCTCCAAGAAATTGTCTAATGTCTCTGAATTTCAGTCTGCTCATCTATAAATTGGGAATAGTGTTGTTTCAAGAATTAAATGCAACAAGGTACAAAAAACAATAACAACAACAACAACAACAACAAAACCAACATATGACCTGTTTCTCACAGTGTAAACACTCAGGAGTTCCACCTCTGACTTCCCCCTTTTCCCTTTGTTTATTATAAAAATTTGCCTCTAGTGGTTCCTTCACCTTGTTCCTGCCAAGTTCAAAGTCTACTTACTCTGAACTCCTATATTCTTTTTTCATTAGAATTCTAGCTGGCACCTTACAACAACCACCACAACAAACTCTCTTCTCTTCTACTAGATTTTAAACATCTTAAGAACGTTAATTTTCACATCCTTTACAGTGCCTCCCAAAAGGGTTTGGAAATAGTTTATGCTACATAAATATTTATTGAATAAATTCTCCATTATTGCTTACCAAAACCTTCTACACTATTTTCAATCATGGACATTTAAATTTAAATTTATTCCATTAAAGTCTCAAAAGTAAGGTGGAATTTCTCTCCTATAAATATTTCTTACTCAGTTTTCAAGGACTACATTTTAAATATCAAGTGATATTTCCTTGAAGATTATCACTTCCTAGGTCATAATGAGTACAATATTTTGACATAAATCAAGTCAATAATGTGAAATTGAATAGAACTTATTTCGGGCTTCATACTAATGAAGGAAGGAAAGTAAAATCATTTGAAAATGAGCTGCCAAACATTGGACAGCCATTCACGGGAAAAAAAATGGAATGCTTCTTTTCACCATCCCTGAATCATTGGGCTGGCAGGTGTGTCTGCTTTATATTGTTGCTTTTGTTTTCAGTTGAAGAGTAAACTTTGCCTGTAGCTAGTTAATCATCTGAGTCTTTTGGAAAACTTAATTGAGAGGTCGTTATTTGCTTTGCTTCCCTCTTCCTCCACATCTCCACAGCATATCAGCAAGCACAGGGACATACCACTCTGCTAGCAATGCACACTGCATATTCTGAAGCACAGATCATGGCTGTTAGACCTGCCAGATGTTCTTAGTCCCTTGCTGCAATTAAGTTCCAACATAGCCCAATTTGAAAGATCAGGAAACCACAGTTCTAATTAGAAATATTCATGAATTTGCACCTTGGAAAGGCAGCGATTGCATGTTGTGCCAGAGTGGACATGATCTTTAGGGAACAGAAAGAAAAATAATGCAATTCAAAATAAGCTACCAGGGTTATACTATGGGGTGTTTTGCAGTAAAACAGGGAGAATGGAATTGAGTGAGCTATTTGAATTCTCAGTCAAACCTATCTTAATAAAAATTTAAAGGGCTATCCCAGGGACTCCTAACACTAGCTGCACATTATCACCTGAAAACCTTAAAAAAGAAAATCACCCAGGCCTGAGTCCCCACCCTCCCACCCTTAGGGCCAGAGTAGATCAAGAAAAAGAAATAGTGTTATTGTTAGCATCCTCATCTCCACACATAAGGAGTCACCTCTAGGCAGTTGCTATAGTAATTATGAGTATTTTCTTCTTCGATGTTAAAAATGAGAACTCAAAGCATCTTCAGCCAGACTAGAAACAAGTACCCTAGGTAGCATGTTCAAAGTAGAGCCAACCAACCAAACTAGGCAATGTAGAGGATACCAGAGGTTATCAGAGGGGCTTATTAGCATCTTCAGAAGAAATAGAGGGTCTTTGTTATGATGCTCACCTGAATTGGTAAGATTCACAGTTTGTGAACATTTTTCTCCTGAGTCCATTGTGATGGCTGGAGTTGGAACCCTTGAATAGGTGCAGAATACAGGCTTGCCAGTTAAAAGACCAGGATTCTTTTTCTTTCATTAGCTATGACACTTGGACAAATCACCAGACTTTTTGCTAACAATTTTCTTATCAAATAAAGGAAAAATTCCAAGAGATAATTTTAGATGTGGTTGGAAGAAGCCTTGGAGAAAACAGGCTTCTCCCTGTAATAGACATCCACTGTTTTGGAAATTCCAAAAGCCATCCCCTTGGTTTTCCTCTGCAACTCAATCCTCACTCAGTTTTTGTTCTGACTATACCTCTAACTCCAGAGGAAGACATTTAACCTCCATCTGGCCAATTGGAACTTTGCCTTTGCCATTACACAGTGAGTGCTTTGGAGATGTGACTAAAGTCCATCAAATCCAATGAAACTCAATTCTGGGGCCTTTTATTCCCCCTGTGCTTAATGTTTTCAGGATGTGAGGAACAATTTGGAGATACAGAAAGCAATTTTGTCATCATAGAGGAAGAATGTACTTGAGGACAAAGTCAACAAATAAAAGAGCAGAGCTGCCAGGGTGTTATAGCGCCCACCTGTAATCCCAGCAACTTCGGAAGCTGAGGCAGGAGGATCATGAGAGTGAGGCCAGCAGTTCACACAACTTATTGAGACCCTGTCTCAAAATAAAAATAAAATTAAAAAGGGCCTGGTGGTCAGCCCAGTGGTTAAGCACTTGCCTAGCATGTGCAAGGCCCTGGGTTCAACTCCTCAGTACTGGAAAAACAAAACAAAACAAGCTAATAGATGGGGAGTAATAGTGTTTTGGTGAAATTAAACTCCTACATCTAGCTATGCCTGAAGTTGGTATGCCATTTTCATTTATATAAACCAAGAAAATCCCCTTTAAATTATGCTGATTTGAACTGGATTTCTTCTACTCCTATCCAGAAGAGTCATAATTAATACAACCCCCCACCATTTGTAGGCTCAGGAAATTGATGCCCAGGATGGCAACCTACACAAAGTCAGAGGGAGGATAAATCTCCAGACCATCTCAGTTCAAACACTTTCAGGATACATCTAAAGTGAGAATTTTTTAAAAATAAAGGTAGCAGCATCCTTGAAAATCCCATTTAACTGGCTCTTTCCTCCATTACAATAACATCAATCTTCTTGTAATTCTTGATAGATTTATTTTCTTGAAGCTTTTTGCTGTCTCTGAATTCACTTATTTTATAACTTGTGTATCTACCAAACAAATTAATGAGAAACAAACATAGCAACAATCTGCTACAGAAATTACTATTTTGGCAGTATAGATCAAATAGACAATGGAATGTCTAATTTTTTAAATTTTTCAATAGATTTAGTTTTCAAATTTATCTTTCAATATATTTTTTTCAATACATCATCACATGACAGCCTCAGTTTCTGAGCAGAGGCAGAAGAGATGGATATCTTAAAAAAGAAAAAATGTCCTGACCCTCAGGAAGCTGAGGCAGGAGGATTGCAAGTTTGAGGCCAGAGTCAGCCTGTGCAACTTAATGAGACCCTGTCTCAAAATAAAAAGTTAAAAAGGGCTGGGAGTACCACTCAGTTGTAGAGCACTTGCCTATCTGCGCAAACCCTAGGTTAAACCCTCTAGGTACCCTTTCCCAATGAAGAAGAAGAGGAAAGTGAAGAAAAAAGAAGGAAAAAGGAAAAGGAGGAGGAAAAGAGGGAGAAGAAGATGGAGAAGAAAAGGTGAAATTAGAAGGCCTTAATATTTAGCTAAAAATTGGGCTCTATTGACCATCTTTCCCAATTTGTAACTAGTGAATTAAGAGACAAATTACTAAGTGTGTTGCTAAATCCATCAAACCAGTTTTATTCTCCATAAATGATGGAGTCCTCATAACCCATTGTCCATCTCTCTGCTATAATACTTATATTGAATATCTGCCTCTGCCATTGGACCTTGAATATCTATCTGCGAGGGACCTTGTTTTAATCATCTTTGAGTGTCATGAACACTCAATCATTTTGCATGCTGTATGTGTATAAAGTGGAGGTCATAACATACATCTATTCCCAATTTCTTACTGAAATCATTGAGCCAGCATGTTTCTTTCGACTATAGCTGTGGTCTAATATCAAATTTATTTATAATTAGTATGTATGAGAAGAGTTTCTAACATATTTAAACCAACTTCAGATTTTGAAAGTTTCCACATGGGCCATATTTAATCAAGCAGAATCTCATGAAATTTTAGACCCCAAAGTGTCATATCTAATTGTTACATTTTTATATTCATGTCTTCAATAATCATCTAGAAGTGATATTACGGACTGGCACTCAGAGGCGGTGTGAACTGTGAAAATCTACATTCTAAAATCTCAAATCTTTTTTGCTACCCTTCCCATTTGTCTCACATCATCTGGGGTATAGAAAGTGTGAAACTTTTTACTTTTATATACCTTGAAGAATTGAAACCAACTAGAGAGATACAAGAATAAGGAACATTATAGATTTTCATGTTATTGTGTTTACATGTCAATTTATAAAATTCTATGCTATTCTGAATAGAGAAGTACAGAATGCCTTTTAATGTAGAAAAGGGCTGTTAGTATATTTATCAGTATATAGCTATTAATTCTTTTAAACTTGAGAAGGTATAAAAGAAATCAGAACAATGTTAATTTTGAAAAATTAGAAAATTAGAGAATGCATCCAAACAGACTTTCCTGGAAATTTCAACTTACTTTTTTCATTTAAAAGTAGAATTTGCATATGAATTTATAAATAGAGAGCAGCCAGCCTTATCTATATTATCTCACTCATTCCTCAATATACATACCAAAGTAAATGTTATTATGCCCATTTTTATAAATGAAAGGCTAGCTTTAGGGAGGCTAAGTAAATTGCCCAAGGTCATATAAATGGTGAACAACTGAAATGGATTGGAAGTCAAGTACACCTGACTCATATTTTCTGTCCTAACCACTCTGCTATGTGGCTTCTCAAAACGTTGTTGTTGTTGTTGTTGATAGGTGCTGCCAATTGGGTCTGACTCATAACAACCCTCATAGGGTTTTCAGTGACTGTTTTTTTGTTGTTGTTGTTTTGGGAGTGGGCTGCCATGTCCTTCTCCCATTTTTGTGTTGCTGGGGATCAAACCCAGGGCCTCAGAGAGCACAGAGCACCATTCTACCAACTGAGCTAAACCCCAGCCCTTCTCAAAACATGGTCTCTGCAAATTGAATGAACCTTTGCCTATAGTGTGTTAACTGCTGTGCTATATGCTTTGCATGTTGTTATCTGTTCATCCTCACAATCCTGCAAATAGGATATTATTATCTGCCCTTTACAGATCAGGAAGAAAACCTAGGTAACTTGTTAAAGGTCACTGAATTCTTAGGTGGCCCAGTGATGCTATAACACACCATTAATACCTTCAGGTCACAGTGATAAAACAGCCTCAGTGCTGGGCATCTCAGGAGCCAGAATTGGACCAGTATTAGAATAAAACCCATGTTTTCTTTAAATTATTTTGCTATTAGTAAAATATTTTTTGAATGAAGGTATTGACTCATGCAAAAACTAAAGGACAGACATTGTCAAAGCATTACTTTCTCTGAAATTAGACTTTGGTCTCCCAAGGATGCTTAACCACCCAGAGCCTTCCCAGAACACTCTTAGAGAATTACTGAAATTAGTTTATTTAATCCATTTGCTTTCATATTTGGGAAGAGCATCTATTTCCATCAGGGACTATTAAAAATCACAGGCTTTCTTTTCTGTGTTCTTTTGCCTCACATCCAACATGTCTTTCTCAAAGAGAATAGTTTCTCTTAACCTGCTGCTGCCCACATGTCCATCTGCCCATCCCAACCCCAACCCTGTTTGCTTCATTTCTTCTGTTGCCAGGCACCTCCAGTGAGGGGCTTATACCATTTGCTTCCACTTCCATACTGCCCAGTTCTTCTTTAAATCCCTGTAACCTGCCATTGCCTGAAGCCATAGCACTGTGACATCTGATCCACTGAGACATCAGATCTCAGAAGCTAAGCAGGGTCAGGCCTGGTTAGTACTTGGATGGGAGATCTCCTGGGAACACCAGGTGCTGTAGGCTTGGGAGAAGGACCTGGCAACCCACTCCCAAAAATCAATCTGCTATTGAAAACCCTATGAATAGCAGAGAAGCACTGACAATAGTGTTTCGCCTGTTGTAGGTAGGGTCACTATGAGTCGGACACTGACTTGATGGCACCTGACAGCAAAAACAACCTGCCATTATCCCCTACCCTGAGCACTAAAAGTTCAAAAGTCGCCAGTGCTTCACTAGGTACTAGTTATTGTTGTTGTTGTTAGATGCCATTGAGTAAGGTCTGACTCATAGAAATCTTCATAGGGTTTTCAATGGCTGATTATTACAGGATTATTTTTGAGAGTGGATGGCCACATCCTCCCATTTTTTGCAATGCTGAGGATCAAACGTGAGTCCTCAGAGAGTGCAGAGCAGGCACTCTACCAATGGAGCTAAACTGTAACCCTAGTTACTAGTATAAATATCTTAGTTACCTCCACCAATTTCCAGTTATAGGGTAAAATCTAGACCCCAGATTGGACTGTCTGTATTCTCCACAATCTGGTTCAGATGAAAATTCTACCCTCCACTCCCCTTGTGAATATCTTATGCAAACAATAATGCATCATGAAACTGGCATCCTTTATTTTTCCTGAAAATATTTTACAAGTTTTTCTGCCAGATAGACATAGCACTTTTCTTAGTAGGCAGATGAAGTATGCCTAAGAGTACTGCATTATTTAGCTCATTCATCACTGTGACAGAGAAACTGACCAAAACAAACTTATGGGAGGAAATGATTTCTGGGGGAGGGGGTGTCAGGGTTAGATAATGCTAGTTCATAATGGTAAGAAGCATGGTGGAGCAGCTGGTGGAAGAGCAGGTGGTAGACAACCTTACATCATTTTAGATCAGAAGCAGAGAGCCCCTGGAACCACGGGTCTGGGGAAAACTCCAAAAGCCCATCCCCAAGACCTGCTTCAGCAAAGCTAGGGTCTTACCTCCCAAGGTTCCATAGCCTCCACAAACAGCACCAGTACCTGGGGAACAAACTTTAAAGCACATAATCTTTGGGGGACAATGTAGATTCAAATCCTTAAAAAGTACCAATAAAGCAAAGGATAGAGAAATGTTAATTAAATTACCCAGTTTTCCAAAATATTTTAATTTTAGCATACATAGATGATCTGTATTTCATCTCCTGTGACTGTGTATTTTTAATTTCATAAGAGGTAGGATATAGAGAGGATTATGATCTTTTCGGTACTTAGTGTTTGAATCCTTGGAGTGCCACTAATTAGGTACAGGGAGAAGGATCTGGCAACCCACTTCCAAAAAACAATCAGCCATTGAAAATCCTATAAACAGCAGAAAAGCACTGACAATAGTGTTTCATCTACTGTACATAGGATCACTATGAGTCAGACACTGACTTGAGGGCACTAACAACAACAACAACAATTAAGTACAGGACTTTGGGATAGTTTTCTAAAATGTGGAGAGCCTCAGTTACCTCATTTATAAAGTGAAGATAGTCCTAGTATCTGCTTAGCAGTATTATCTGGAAAATTAAAATGCATATAAAAATACATAGCACAGAGAAGGTGCTCAGTAAATGCTAGTTATAAGAGTGACTGCCATAGCGACTGCTCATATCATATCAAATGTGTTAGATTCCTAGGGCTGCAGTACCAAAAACTTTGGTGATTTAAAACAACAGAAATACATTTTCTCACAGCTTAAATGATTTCTCTCGTAGAAGTGAAGTCAAGGTGCCAGTAGGGTCGCACTCTCTCTGGAGACTCTGGGGAAGAAGCCACCCCTTGCCTTTCCTAGTTTCTAGTGGAATCCCTTGGCATTCCTCGGCTTGTGAATGCATCAACCTCAATCTTCACATAATCTTCTCCTATGTCTGTGTAGATCAGATCACGCTCTACCTCTCATAAAGATTCTTGGAGTGGTATTTAGGTTCCATCAAAATAATCTGGGATAATTTCCTTGAGTCTAGATCCCTAATTTGATCACATCTTCAAAGACCCTTTTGCGAAACAAGGTTATATTTACTGGTTTCACAGGCCAAGAGTATGGCATGGGCGTATCTTTGGGGGCCATTATCAGCCTACCACCCAAAATTAGAAGCTTCATGAAAGGAATAACCCATTTTTTCCATCTATGTACCACCCACAAAGTCTGTAACTGTAAGGAGAAAATGATGAGTTTGTGGGTGTTATTAGTAAGTAAATAAATATAAGTAAATTACCAAAGAGGTCTATGCTTGGACAAATGATGAGAGTGTATGTGGCTATGGTATGATTAAAAAAATCAAAACAGAGAAGGTGCCCAGCTGACATCCTAATATTAGATATATTATATTTTATAATTAGCTAATAGTTATTTTTGTGGTTCTAGAGGGCTGAACCTAGGGCTTTGTGTATACTTTGCGAGTACTCTATCACTGAGATGACCCCTTAGCCCCTTTTTTATTTTTTAGTCTGAGTCAGCATCTCGCTAAATTGTTCAGGCTGCCTCTGGCCTCAAACTCATGGTATTCCTGCTCCCACCTCCCGAGTTACTGGGATTATAGGCATGTGCCATGGTGCCTGGATGTGATTAGCAAATAGTTTTATCTATCAATGAATTATTAGAAAAAATCCCACTGAAACTATACTACCAAGGGAGAAGTTAATGTGAGCAGTGTACAATGGAATATATGTATGGAAATGTCATAACGAGACCCATTAATTTGTACATTAAAAATTACTAAAAATATTTTTAAAAACTTATACTGCACACCAAGCCATTAGCCATAGGGTCCAGTCCTGTCTTGAGTGGGTTCACACTGAGCAGCATAGTTTACAAAGGGATCTGGGTTTGCCTTCCTTTCTCTCAAACATGTAAATATCCTAGCACAAGTGTACAATAACATTTACTAAAATCTCGTTCTTTCTAGTCACTTGTCTACTCTGAAACTTTTTGTAACAATTGAGCCTCTCATTTTATTGACCCTAAACAATACTCCCATTCATGGTGTTCCACTGTGCTGCTCTCCTTCTGCATTAAATACACTTCCAGCTTCTCTTCCCCTCACCCAGGGAGGCTGGCAGACATGGATATTTCATTACGATATAGGTGGAAGGGGTGTTTCAGAGGACTTGGAATTGATATCCACTGGTTGCTTGAAACTGCTGACTTTTACTTCTTGCTTCCTTACAGCATTCACCAGCCACAGAGATGCATTAGCTCTCTCCTGGTGATACGTACACTATCTAGACATCAGCTGTTTGGCAAACAGCCCACCTGGGTCCCATCAAAATAAGATGAATAATTCTTCAACGAGAATGAGATTAGAAAGATAGAGTCTGTGTGTACAAATCCATTTTCTTCCTTAGAATCATAGAAATCACAAAATGTGCACAAAAGTAGGCCCTGCGCTTTTTATTGCAAAGGAGAAAATTCAGTATAAAGGCTTGCTACTGAATGGATTGCTCAGTCAAAGGACAGCCATGGCACATTAAATTCAATAAACCACTCAAGGTTCTGATCGAATATATTATGGGAACACTATAGGCTACAGTTTAAAAGATTAGTCCAGGAAGAAACAATATACTACTGTATTGGCTTTCTTGCTGGCAGTCTCAGCTTCAGGCACAAGATGATGCTACCTGATAGTTGCCATAGTAACCAGGCAAGTGTTCAGCTGGAGCATTTCCAAATAGAAAAAAATAGAACATGGTATATGAGTCGCTGTTTAAAGAGAAAGAGGATAGACAGTGCTTGGAAAATGGTAGCATGGGAGTCTGCCAGGGCTGATTCTGCAGTGTAAGCCTTGTGCATCTTCTGGTTTTTGTGAGGCCACACTGCACCTATTTATAGGTATGTTACATTAGTGGTATGGTGAGTAATTTCAGGGCAACAATGCAGTGCCATGGAGGACTCCATTCTGCTGAGATTTTGGCTTACTATTTTCCCCAAACTGAAGCTCTCTAATGGCTTACTGAACCTGCCAAGTTCTATGCCACACTAGATTATATATCCATCCACCCAACATACTCCCTGACTCTTGCCTCCATGCCCTGTGTACCAATTCTTATTGGCCATCCGTTTTTAAAGGGGGAGGGAGTCATCATTGTGTTCATGGTTCTTCCAACCTATGTGAACATTGCCCTTCTACAAGAGCTTCATGCCTTATCTCTGCAACTGCCTCACCTCACAACCACTCCTCCCTCCCTAGCATCCTGGGCTCCTTACCACTACCCTCCTCATTTGTAGGTTAGCTTCTTTGTTTTATAGTTTATAGCTGCCTGGTCTTGGGCTATCCCCTTGGGCCAGATCTAACTTTTCATTTGTCATCTGGCCAATGTTTAAAGACTGAGCTGACATCAAATCAGGAAATTTCACCTAACATCCTGGATTATGGCAAATCTAGCCCCATGTTCTTGATAAGGCTAATGCTGAGGCTAACCCTCCCCTTTACAACAAGGCTGTGATCCTTTCTCTGACTACATTACCATCACTGCTTACCTGCTGCTGTTGTTGTTGTTAGGTGCCATCGAGTTGGTATCCGACTCATAGCGACCCTCATAGGGTTTTCAATGGCTGAGTGCTTCGGAATTGCCTTGGGAGTGGATTGCCAGGCCCTTCTCCCATTTTTGCGGTGCTGGGAATTGAACTCGGGGCCTCAGAGACTGCAGTGCAGCGCTCTACCCACTGAGCTAAATCCCAGCCCCCACTTACCTGCTAGGCTCTTTCAATATCTGAAAGGCCTGAACGGACTCCTGTCCTTCAGGATAGGGATAGCCTCTAATGTGCTATTCCTACCTCTATATTCCTAATACACCTGCTTCCCTCAGAGCCTCATTCCTTTGTCTGGAAGTTGCACGATACAGTCTTAAATTCAAAGGTCATATCACCTATCTGGTGGATATGTTACTGCTTCCTCACTGACTGTCTTCCTCTAACCCATTGTAAACCAGAGTTGCCTGAGTGCTTGGTGTCCAAATAAGAAAACTCTCACAATGGGAGGGAGTTTCTGGTAATGAGAGTTCCATCAGAGGGGTGGACT
>VMDO01026588.1:0-26494 GCA_007922755.1 Pedetes capensis | reverse complement strand
TTTTTTTTTTTTTTTTTTTTTTTTTTTTTTGCTTTTTATTCTTCTAATTTTGTTTCTTTTCTTTTCTTTTTCTCCAGGGCTTTGCACTTGCAAGGCAAGCACTCTACCACTGAGCTAAATCCCCAACCCCGTAATGATAACTTTTAAAATAAGTTTTTTTGAAGCAGAGTTTTGACTTTATTGGATAAAAGGTAAGAGACTGTACACAGTTTCAGAGTGAAATGTGGGTGTGCAGAGAGACGCCTAAGAATGAGTCAGTGCACATCCAAGACCTGGAGAGAGAGAAGAGCCAAAAATATATTTTTGTTATGGTAGATATTTGATATTTTTTAACTCTGCTATTGGAAACACGCCTGGTTTCCAAGTTTGTGCAAAGTAGTGAGACACAGATTATTGGTTGTTGTAGAGGACTTTTTCTCTGGCTGTTTTATGAATGCCCGTCTACTGAATATCCCCCCACCAGCCCAGTGTCTCCTCCCCCTGCTCTGCCAGCCTACCCTCCTGCCTGCAATCCACCCTCCTTACAAGAGCCACAGTAACAAAGTAGTAAATTAACAACAACCCCAAAAAAGCTGAGCACCAAGGTGCACGCCTGTCATCCCAGCAACTTCGGAGGCTGAGGCTGGAGGATCACAAGTTCGAGGCCAGAGGCAGCCTGCATGATTTAGCAAAACCCTGTCTCAAAAAGTAAAAAAAAAAAAAAAAAATGGGCTGAGGGTGCAGCTCAGTGGTCCAGCACTTTCAAAGCATGCAAGCGGGAGGCCAGCTCCTGGCGCATGCCCGTCTTTGACCTGGAGAGTTGCCACTGGTCCCTGGTTAACATGGCCTGTGGCATCAGACCACAGGCCCCTACAACACCAGCCCCTGCCCCAGTGTGCGCCCCTGCCCCAGTGTGCACCCCTCCTACTTTCCTCTGAAGCAGGCCCTGAAGGTGGCCACATCATTCTATAGGATACCATTTATGGAAAATTCTAGAACATGCAAAATAATCTATAGTGATGAGAAATTGGCCAGTGGTTGTCTGGGGTTGGGTTTGGGGTTGGCGGAGGGCAGCAGGGAGGAGATTATAAAAGGACACTTGGGAATTTTGGAGGATGATGGTGCTGTCTTGTGGTCGTGGTTTCACATGGGCGTGCACACGTCGAGACTCGTGTTTTAAACGTGGCCTCTGCTGGGCATCACTCATGCTTCCTTAGAACCATTAGAAAAATAAAATGGCTCCCTTTGGTCAGCCTTGCATTATAGCGTCTCAAGCACCTGTGCGAGCAACCCTTTGCTCAGTGCGGTGGCCTGGATAGGAGAGTGGCCTTGACGTTGCCCAGCGGGCCCTGGGGAGGCCTTCGCCCTATGGCTTGTGTGCTGTGGGCTTTCTCTCCCTTGCCCAGTTCAGACCTGGCCTAGTTTGCCTGTAAGTGGAGGAGGCGGCCACTGGAGGGCGCACTGGAACGCCTTTTTCTGGAAAAGGCTTTGAGCGGCAAGTTATCCAAGAAAAGGGACCCGCAACCTTTCCCACTTTCCCATGTGATCCTTTTAAAATCTCTGTTTTCTCTCCCTCTCTCCCTCTCTCCCTCTCCCTTTCTCCCTCTCCCTCTTCCTTTCTCCCTTTCTCCCTTTCTCCCTCTCTCCCTCTCTCCCTCTCTCCCTCTTTCCCTCTCTCCCTCTCTCTCTCCTCTTCCTCCCTCTCTTTGGGGGTGGCGATAACTTGGGAGTTGAACCCAGAGACTCTCACATACTTCTCAAGTGCTCTACCACTGGGCTGCACCCCAGCTTATTATTTTTTATTTTTTGGACTCAGGATCTCTCTAAGTTACGCAGGCTGCCTCTGGCCTTGAGTTTGCAATCCTCCTGCTTCTGCATCCTGAGTTGCTGGAATTACAGGCCCAGTCCCTACTTAAATCTTAAAAAGACTTCCACCATTTCTGCAGGTCATCTCGACTCTTACCCTACAGGCTTCTTTGAACTTGGCTCACTTAAAAGGCAAGATCAATTTTTAAAAATGTTTTAACAATGTTTCCAATAGCAGTGTTTAAAAATATCAACTATCTACCATATCAAAGCCTGCAGCTGTAGCCCTGTGGCATCCGATCCCGTCAGATCTTGGAAGCTAAGCAGGTTTGGGCCTGGTTAGTACCTGGATGGGAGACCTCCTGGGAACACCAGGTGCTGTAGGCTTGGGAGAAGGACCTGGCAACCCCCTCCCAAAAATCAATCTGCCATTGAAAACCCTATGAACAGCAGAGAATCACTGACAATAATGTTTCCCCTGTTGTACAGAGGGTCGCTATGAGTTGGATACCGACTCGACGGCACCTAACAACAACAACAACAACCATATCAAAAACTAACCACCACCATTGGCAAACATTCGTAAATCCCCATCCTCTACAGCCCAGAGGTCACAGCTCTGGCCTGACTTCGGGAGATTTTGCCTGGGAAACTACGTCAACCATGATATTCATTGCCTCCACCTCCCGAGTCACAGGGAGGACAGGTGTGATCCACCGTGCCCAGCCAATCTTTCCTCTCCTAAGTCGATTCTCTGGGGCATTCTGTCACAGTGACAAAACACTGACCAACACAAGGCCCCAGCAACAAGTGCATGAGAAAGGACATCCATTCCCTCTCGGTGCATAATCCACAAGGGACCCCGAGTCAGTGGCCTCTTCTTCCCGCAGGAACTCAGGCTGCTAGGAGCTCTCCTGTCTTCCCTTTGTGACCCCCAGGTCATTCTGGGGGTCACCATCCTGACCAGCAGAAAGGTAAGGGAGAGGAAAACCAGGACCTGCAGCTCCCTCTTTGTAGGGCACTGCCTAGAGAGGCAGTTTGCCCGGGGGCCTATCTAGGCTCCCTTGGAGAACTGACGCTTGTTCCCCAGGCAGTCACCTTTGCCATACATCCTGGAACTCAGGGTTGTCGAGCTCCCCAGGATGGCACTGGCATCTATTCCCTTGCCTCAGTCCCCTTGACACCAATTGGCTGTTTCCAAACCCCTGAATGGCTCCGCATTGGACCGTTCTGGAACTACCCCTGATTGGCTACTTTTACAAAACCAAATTTGAATATCCCCTCTGATTGGCTGAAACCCGTATGAGGTGACTGCCTCTGATTGGTCCCCAGCAAGCCCCAGAAGAGTATATAAGAGCGGTACATGGAGCAGTCTGGGTCCATTCCATCGACCGGGACAGACAAGGAAGAAATAAAGAGCTATTGGAGCAAAGCACTCGGAGTTGGAGTCTTCACTGGGAAGAAAGAAGCAAGTTGCTGCCGTGGGCAGAAGCCTCTGAGCCTGCCTTTCTCAAGGCTTCTCAGAGCAGCCGTGGGCATAAGCCTCCTTTCCGGGCGGCGGGGCTCCTGGGTGCCCAGCTCCCCCTCACCAGAAGACGGGTCTTTGGCTGCTGGTTCCTGCTCACGGCCGAAGCGAGTCCAGCGACAGGGCGACGCCCCACACCTCTTCTGTCAAGGGGGCCGGAGTTCTGTACACCTGTCCCCTCTCAGCCAAGGGCGAGGCTGGCCACAGAGAGGACCAGACGGTGAAATCAGCCACGTGTCCAGGAAGACAGAAAGATGGACTTTGCTGCCCAATCTCCATCCAGTTAACCCTTTCATTTAATCCTTACAACAACCCTAATGATTTGACAAACAAGAAGATTGAAGCACAGAGAGGTGAAGTAACTTTCTGTGAGTCACAGAATTTACAGAGTCAGGACTTAACCAAATGCTGAATACAGAACCCAGGCACACATGTTGTCTACTGAGCCCATGCTGGGACCCACCGCCCACACTGATACCAATGTGTTGTCAGTAAAATCGCCTTGAACCCCGACTTATGCTGGCGGAACTTTGGTCCACTGGTATCTAAGTCCATTTTCTGTTGCTATGACTGAATCCCAGAAGCTGGGTAATTTATAAACAAAAAGGTTTATTTGGCTCACAGTTCTGGAGGCCAGAAAATCCAAGATTGAGGAGTTGTACCTGGTGAAGACAGAGTCTTTCTGCCTCCACGCAGGATCCCAAAGAAGTCCAAAGCATCCCATCACAACAAAGGAACCTGTAAGAGCACTAGCCTCTCTGTGGTTGAACAGAAGTCACATTGTAATGACCACTGATTCCTCCCTTATTCTCTGCAATCCTTCCCCAGCAAAATATCTACCTTTTAGCTTCTTTTACTCTAGCAATATCTAGTCCAGCATCTCTGTGCAGTGTTGGAAGGCTGAGGAAGAAGTTGTTGTTGTTAGGTGCCGTCAAGTTGTGTCTGACTTATAGCAATCCCTCAGAGGGTTTTCAATGGCTGATTGTTTCAGGATTGCCTCTAGAGTGGATTGCCCCATCCTTCTCCCATTTTTGTGGTGCTGAGAATTGAACCTGGGACCTCAGAGACTGCAGAACATTGCTCTACTGACTGAGCTACATCCCAGCCTGAGGCAGGAGTTAGCTGGGGTTATATTCTTAGCCCACTCATTCATTACTCAACATGTGCTTATCAATCACCCATGACAGTTCAGCCACTGTACTTGAGTTTGGTGAGCAATATTCACTTCTTTGCCTCAGTTTCCCTCTGTACTGGAATGCATAGTTAGTTTTAATAACAACTCTTGTTCCTAGATCATCTTTCTAGCAATAAAACAAGACCTTGGGCTGAGATAGAGACAGAGACAGAGAGGCTAGCCAAGCCAGCTTTTATAACAGATCTACTTGGAAGATAACCCGTTGACCCATTAATCCACAGATGGATGAATCCATGGGTTCTGATCTCAGGACCGCACCATCTCTCAAAGGTCCCGCTTCCAAATTCCATTAGCATCGTTACTTTGGGTATGAAGTTTGCGACATGAATTCTGGAGGCAAACATTCAAACCACAGCACCTGGTTTCCGAGGGATCTTGTGGCATTCTGGAAATCTCCAAACGTGTTGATGCCCCACTCCAAACTTCAACCTCTGCCATGGACAAGCTGCTGTTAAAGTGTTTAATGATTAAGTTACAGAATCCTTGTTGACTCATTAACATTCACTATGCTCTGACCTTCTAGGCTTATTGATATATTAACAGGTGTCTTATATGGACCCTGGTGCCATAATGGGCCGCAGTGGCTTTGGGTTTAGACAGGACATTTACAGGAGCCTTAGCAGACCCACTGTCCCATCCCTCCTCGCCACAGAACAGTCGTTCTCAAATTTTTTGGCCTCAGGAACTCAATGTTGAAAGATATCAGAGAGGGAGAGAGGGAGAAAGGGAAAGGAAGAGAGGGAGAGAGGAAGAGCGGGAGAGGGGGGAAAGGGAGGAGAGGAGAAGGGGGAAGAGAGGGAGAGAGAGGCATCTATATTTACTGGATCAGACATTTAAATTTAAAAACCACTTTAAGGCAGACACAGTAGCACACACCTATAATCCCGTTAGCTTGGGAGGCAAAGGCAGGAGGATCACGAGTTCGAGGCCAGAGGCAGCCCACATAACTTAGCAAGATCTTGTCTCAAAATAAGGGCTCCTTATATAAGGGCTCCAAAATAAGGGCTCCTTATAAGGAGTGCAACTCAGTGGAAGAGCATTTGCAAAGCATGCGTGAAGCCGAGTTCAACCCCTTAGTATTGAAAAAAAGAATGGAAAAAAAAGGAAAAAAAAGGAAAAAAAAAGAAACTACTTTTAATATTTATCAGATTTTTTTTTTTTTTTTGCGATACTGGGTGTTGAACCCAGGGCCTCGACTTGCATGCTCTGCAAGTGCTGGACCATTGAGCTGCACCCCAAGCCCATTTTTTCACTTTTTGAGACAGGGTCTTGCTAAGTTATGCAGACTGCCTCTGGTCTCGAACTTGCGATCATCCTGCCTCCGCCTCCCGAGTGCTGGGGTTACAAGTGTGCGCCACAGCGCCTGGCTAATATTTATCAATCTTAAAACAACAAACCTACTGCATGTTAAATAAATAACACTTTTATTCAAAAACAATCATATTTTCCTAAAAGACTTAAGGAGAAAAGTGCTTTTGTCCTACATATTTGCAATTTTTTTTGTTTTGCTTTTTTAAGCAGGGCGTCATTACATCACCTAGGCTGGCCCTGGATCTTCCTGCTTCAGCCTCCCAAACACTAGGATTCCAGGTGGGCGCCATGCTGCCTGACTGCAAATTTCTTCAGGGCTTGGTTTTATAGAAGACAGGCGGGTTCTCACAAAGGCTTCTGCATTCAGCTTCCTGCTGTCTCACATCACGGAGCCACTGGAAAACTTTGTTACAGCATTCATGAACTAACGAGAGAAAAACAACAAGTGACCTCCTCGTACTGTGCAGAATGTGGTGTGCATTATCTCACGGAACCCTCCAGATGAAGCAGTCAGGTGCTATCACGGCGGCATCCCACGACTGGCAGCAAGGAAGTCATTTACACAAGGACACGCGATAGGGAGTGGGAAAGTGGACACCTGGCTCCACCCACCTCTACTCTCTGGGGTCCTCATCCCCACTCTCTCCTGCCCCTGCCACAGGTGAAGGCAGCCCAGGTTTGCAAAAGCTGGAACTCTGAAGCCGGGCCCCAGTGGCTCATGCCAGTAATCCCAGTGACTGGGAGTTGGAGGCAGGAGGATGGCAGGTTTGAGCGCAGAGGTAGCTTGCACAACTTAGCAAGACCTTGACTCAAGATGGGCTAGGGGTGGGCTGGGCGCAGCGGCGCACGCCTGTAAAACCAGCAGCTTGGGAGGCGAAGGCAGGAAGATTACAAGTTCAAGACCAGAGGGAGTCTGCGTAACTTAGCGAGACCCTGTCTCAAAAAAGTAAAAAAATGAGCTGGGGGTGCAGCTCAGTGGTCCAGCACTTGCAAAGCATGCAGGCGCCAGGCCCTGGGTTCAGCCCCCAGTACTGCAAAAAAAAAAAAAAAAAAAAAGGATGGGCTAGGGGTGCAGCTCCGTGGTAAAGCACTTGCAAAGTATGTATGAGGCCCTGGGTTCAACCCCCAAGTATAGTCAAAAACCAAAAGATATAGATATATATATATATATATATATATATATATATATATCTCAGAAGTTCTCCAAAATGCTAATAACGTCATTCTTCTTTATTCTTCATAGCACCCAGAGTAAAAACCGAAAGCCTGGCAATCAGAGAAATCGTCAGAAGTGCCAAGCCAGTAGCCAAATGGCCGGTTTCTGGCCCTCACATAGGAGTAATCATGAGACTGTAGAACTTTTCTAGAATGTTCCTAAGTTCTGACCACCTTGGGGCCGAGACATGGCTGTCCTTGCAGTGTAGACACATGCTGTCCCTCTGATCGCCACTCCCCCAGCCCTGGTCTACTCACTGATGTGCTTTCTCTGGAGTCTGGAGGCTTCTGGAACATGCCTGGGGCCCCCACATGAGCTGCATGAAGTCAGCACTGGATCCCAGGTTAGGGACGCCCTGGACTACCCAGGTCCTCCCTTCCCTCCTTCATGCCATTCCTCTGGCTACGGAACTCAGCTCCCTGGCCTTCTGTGTGTCTCTGATCCCAGGTGTTCCTTCTATAAATCTCTCCCCAGTGTTATGCAGGAGGCATGCAGAGCGCGGGTAGGTGGGTCTGGAAACTGGCAGCAAAACCTCAGTCCTTATATTCGGCATATAAAAGAATTTATATCCAATACAGAAATTGCAGTAAGAGTATGTTGTTGTAAATGTTGTTGTTAGGTGCCATCGAATTGGGTCCAACTTATAGCAACCCAATGTACAACAGATGAAACACTCCCCAACACTGCGCCATGCCTAGCACTATGTCGCTGCTCTTTTGCTATCCATGGGGTTTTCAGTGGGGAACTGTCTCAGAACTGGGCTGCCAGGTCCTTCTCCCTAACCTGCAGCACCTGGTGTTCCCAGGTGGTCTCCCATCCAAGGACTAACCAGGCCCGACCCTGCTTAGATTCTGAGATCTGACGGGGTGGGATGCCAGGATGGTATGGCTGCAGGATTGTTAAAGATAGTACACCTTTAAGGAACAATTACAGGGAAAACTGAGGCACCTGGAGAGGCTTAGATAAATGCGCAGAGGAACCTGGAGAACCCTGCGTTCTCTGGGTGATTCAGCAGGAGGACGTCTCCGTTCCCCAGGAGAAGGTAAAGACGCTGGCGAACAGGAGCCTTGAGCAGGCTTTCGGAAGGGGAGGTGGTGAGAGAAGGGAGCGACTCGCCCGTGGTCATTGGAAAGAGAACAGTGGAGGGGCAGAGAGAAAGAAAGAGGATGGGAGAGGAAGGAAGACAGACGGTGGGCGCCTGTTCTTTTTAGTTTTGTTCAAGCCAGGGAACACCCAGTGTGACATCAGCTCCACGCACCTAGTGTGATGTGGGCCTCAGGTCTTTGTTGTGTAAATGGCTCGAGGGCTTGGGCAGGGTGTGGGATCCATTTGAAAATGTCCTTCCAGTGTCCTGGGAGGTCCGCGCAGCTCCTCCATCATGGCGGACTGGCAGGAACCATTCTGAATCCCCTTTCCCTCCATCAATGCCTGCTGAGGTCTGAGCCAGCTACCGACACAGAGGCAGGCCTGACCCCACAGGACCCATGTGTGGGGGCAGCTCTGTCACCAGGTCACTGCCCATCCAGGGTGGCCTCAGTCCTGCTGCCCCTGTGGGCCTCGAGAGCCATGTGGCCTGGGTTCGAATCCTAGCTCTGCCACCCGCCCGCTGGCCACTCCCCTTTCTCTACCTCTGTTTTCTGGTGGGAAAATGGGGGTAATAACAGGTCCTGTCTCTGGGGGCTGTGGAAGAGGCTGAGGGTGGATCACGCGTCAAGCCCTGGGGTGTGGGCCGGGGTTCCTGTTGTCTCTGGGCTACGGGGCAGAGTGGCAGGGGCTGGCTAGGACCGCAGCACACCGGCTGCTGTCCCATGGTGAGGCGAGCCTAGCGTGGGCAGATCTTAGGATTGTTCCAGAGAGCGGGGAATTCAGAATGCCATCTCCAGTCTCTTGGTATGCAGTTGCCGCTAATTTAAAACTCGGGGGTGCTCTGAGCACCCAGTGGATGCCTTTGCAACCCCAAACCCCCAAACCTGGATTTCTGGGTGTCTTTGGCTCCCTGAGCCCCCTGGCCATGGCTTGGTCCCTCCCAGTTTATTGGTTTTTTTTTTTTTCCTCCTTCTTTTTTTGCAGTACTGGGGGTTGAACCCAGGGCCTCGCACCTGCATGCTCTGCAAGTGCTGGACCACTGAGCTGCACCCCAGCCCATTTTTTACTTTTTGAGACAGGGTCTCGCTAAATTATGCAGACTCCCTCTGGTCTTGAACTTGCGATCCTCTTGCCTCGGCCTCCCAAGCCGCTGGGATTACAGGCGTGCGCCACCGCGCCCGGCTGCTGCTGCTGCTTCTTATGTGGTGCAGGGGCGCTGAACCCCGGGCCTCACATGTACTTTACAAGTGCTTTGCCACTGAACTGCACCCCAGCCCATTGCTTGCTTTTGTTATTTTGAGATAGCGTCTCACTAGGTTACGCAGGCTGCCTCTGACCTCCAGCCTTCCATCCTCCTGCCTCCGCTTCCTGAGTCGCTGGGATTCCAGGCACGGGCCACCGTGCCCGGGGCTTGGCCAGTTCTCTGAGCCCCAGGCCTGTGTCTGCCCTGCCTCGGTCTGCAGAGCGATGGGGAAGAGGGTGCACAGCACAGTTCCTGTTGCTGCTGAGGCTGCTGCTGTTGCTGGCAGGAAAAGGCCCCCTCCCCCGCAGCCTCTCCCTGCCCCCTCCTCCCCCAGCTGTCCCCAGGCCACTGGAGGAGCCCGAGGGACGCAGACTGGTGCCCCAGGCTCCAGAGTCTCCCAGCCCCGCCCGGCCATGGGCCCCCTGCCAGGTGAGGGCCCTGCCCAGGCCCCGCAGGGCAGGCCCCCAATCCACGGAGACCTGCTCAGAGTTCAAGGTCCCCGAGACCATCCCCGCTCCCCGTAATCCCCGCGGCGGCAGCCAAGGCTGGAGTTTGGAGTTTGCCCTGAGAGGAGCCTCTGAGCAGCGGGCTGGCTAGGAGGCCACCTCTGTCTTCCAGCGCTCTGCTGCAGGGGACAGGGTCGGGCAGCCGGAGCTCGCCTTTGCACGGCCCCAGCACTGTTGAGCCTGAAGCTGGAACAAGGTAAGGCCCGCCTCTCCCGCGCAGAGGGCCCCGCTCTCAGACCTGGGAAGCCACAGGTGGCGGGGGCGGGCCGGGAGGATTCCAGCTGTGAACTGCAGAGGCGGGAGGCGGGGACCCCCGGGCCCTCTACGCAGAGAAGGCTGGTCCTGCCCCGCACCACAGAGTGTGTTTCGGGGAGCGGGAATCTGGCAGGTGGGTTTTGGTAGATGGCAGGACCGAGTGTGGGTCTCAGCTCTTCCCCTTAACCAAGGTCAGAGACACTGAGCCAATCATTTGTCCCCAGGCAACCTCAGGTTCCTTACCTGTCAGGTGAGACTGTGAACCTGAGCCTGGCCCAGCCGGCTGTGTGGCGTAGGCGGAGCCAGAGAGATAGGGAAGGTGATTATTTTTACCTACACCGCACAGGTCGGAACCTGCTATTCAGTATGGGGCAAACACTGCTCCGCACAGGCAAGCGCCAGGCACACGCAGAGTTTAACCTCCTGGGTTTTTCTAACTGGCACAGCCACCCGGCAAGGTGGGCACAGGCACTGCTCATGCACAGCCAAGCCCCACAGCCATGGAGCTGCTCGCCCAAGGTAGTACAGATAATGAGTGGCGAGGCTGCGACCCAGCTCCCGTGGCCACAAGCTCGTCCACCAGGCCCTTGGTGCTCTGTTGCAAAATCCTGGGGAAGTGGCTGCTAGAGGATTCTCTTCCTTGGTTGGAATCTTGGAGCTCTGACTTGGAACAATGTTCTTGGGAGGTCACCGCATGCAAAGGGTCCTGTAGCACAGGCTCTAAAAATCCCACGCTTGTTGCCATACTATTTTTTATAGAATGTCTGCTCTGGGGACACGGTGTAAGAAGGCAGACATGGTCCCTGTCTTCCTAGAGCCTGCAACGCAGTGAGACAGGCGGTGACAAGAGACTCCTCCGAAGCAAATGTTATGTTTGATTAAACTATGATGAGAAGCCACGTTTACTAGGAAAGTGGGAAATGTTGGGGGCCAAACTTAGGTTGGTCCAAGAAAAGGCAGCTTGGGGATGTACTCAGCAGATTGACAACTTGAGGGTGAGGAGTTTGTCAAGCAAAGGGTGCAGGGTAGAGCGTCTGAGGCAGAGGGAACAGAAGGGTAAGGACCCTGAGGTCAGAAACCGCTTTCAAGGAAAACATGGACGGCCAGTGTGCCAGGGCACAACCCAGCGCCTTCGTAAGCGTGGAGATGTTTTGAGCAAGCAAATGATCTGAGGTGATTTGCGTTCAAAGATCTCCGTGGCTTCCACTTCCAGGTTGGTTAAAAGGAAGCAAACGTGGCATTGAGTCCGCACAGAGTGAGCGCTGGTTCTAGGCTACTCGGAAGGGATGGTGGCAAGGAGGAGGGTGACAAGTGAAAGGGAGGGAAAATGGATAGGGTCAAGGTGTGATCTGGAAGTGGTAGAGAGAGGGCTGCGGGGGGAGTAGATTTGGGGAGTTGAGGAAGACGCCGTAAATTGTTTGGTGGGGTGTTTGTGTGCCACGCCGTCTATGGTGCTTAGATGTGGGAGCTCACAGACCACTTGTTGGATGGATGGAGAGGTAAATGGACTGACAGGTAGAGAGAGGGACAGATAAATGGACTGATGCGTGGATGGATAGATGGCTCGAGAATGAGTCTCAGGTTTCCTGTGTGAGCGGTTAGTGTGCTGGGGCTCTGACAGAAGCATCTGGCTGGCACTGAAGAGCGTGGTCCCTCGCCTGCGCCTGTTAACTGTGAGGTGTCTGTTGGGCATCTGTGAGCGTTGCTCTGTGGGCATTTGGAACGATGGATCTGGGCTTCAGAGGTGCTCTGTGACTTCTCTTTGGGGATCACAGGACAAGGTATCCTTGCAAGGGCCAAGTGGGTAGATGAGAATGCTCACCTGGGTCCCCTCCTTTATATCCGTCACCCTCTGTGGTCCATCAGAGGCAAGTTGCCCTGCCCCACCATACCTAGGACGTTTTCCCTCACGACAAGAGCTTTGGTTCTTTCTCCTGGGCTGGAGAGGAGCTGGCCCAGAGTCCTGCGGTCTGTCAGCCTTCTCCTAGAGACGGATCCCCAGTGAACCCCAAGCCTCACCTGGTCAGGGAGCCAGAGGTGACTGGCCACCTCCCTCCTCCACCAGTCCCAGGCCCTCTCGGCCCCCTCTGCCTTGGAGAATTGCCTGTCTCCCTCTAGCTGGGCCACCTCCGCCACCTGCCTCCCCAGACCAGGCCAGTCGAAGGCCAGGCTTGTGGCTGTGCAGTGGCAGGTCCCTCCACAGAGGCTGGCCACCAAAAAGTGGGAGGAAAGGGCACCAGCGGCCGCCAGCCCTTGCTGCGCCTGGTGTCACTTCTGGAATGTTCCCCACCAAGTAAGTGTTCATGCCTCAGAGCGGGAAGGAGCTGGGTTGTTAAACCTGGGCTGCAGGCTGGCTCAGTCATTTACCAGAGGCCTTGGTCAGGCTGGGCTTTGCCTCACCTGTGCAGTGGGGTTAATCGGAGACCTGACCTCTTTGCAGTGCTGGGTTGGAGATGAAATTTACATACAAAAGTGGCCAGGGCTGCCTGACCACAAAGTCCACGCTCCTTCCCCCCACTGTTTTTATACAAAATACGGGGATAGAGCAAGTACTCCGAACCTAATCCCATTATATAATGGACTCACTCACTGCTTTTTTTTTTCCCTTTTTGAGGGACTGGGGAGTTGAACCAGAGGCCTCATGCAAGCGCTCAGCCACTGAGCCACACCCCCAGCCCATTGTTTACTTTGTATTTTGTGATGGGCATGGGGGTTTAACCAGATGGCAGAGTGCTGATCTGTGCACTCTGAGGCGCTGGGTTCAATCCCCAGAACCACAAAAATGGGAGAAGGACTTGGCACCCTACTCCCCCCAAAATCCTGAAACAACCAGCCATTGAAAATCCTATGAGTCCCAGGCGAGCACTGACACAGTGGTGAGCATGGCACAGCATCAGGTAGGATTTTGTTCTGTTGTAGATCGGGTTGCTATGCGTCAAATCCAACTTGACAGCACCTAAAAACAACCTTTTGAGACAGAGCCTTACTAAGTTACGCAGGCTACCTCTGGCCTCAAACTTGTGATCTTCCTGCCACTGCCTCCCAAGTCACTGGGATTAAAGCTGTGTGCCACTGCCTTTAGCAAACCTATGATACACGTCTGATTATCATCCTGTTTTATAGATGGGGAAACTGAGTCTCAGAGAGGTTATTTGCTCAAGATTACAGCTCAGAAGAAGTAAAGCTGGGATTTGAGACGTGGCACTAAAGTTCTGAAGTCTTTACACTTTAGTGTGGTGCATCTATTTCCCCAGGAGTCATTTGCCCATAATTAAAATTTATAATTAGACCGGAGCCATGGCGCATGCCCATAATCCCAGCAACTCAGGAGGCTGAGGTAGGAGGGCCACAGGTTCATGCCAGAGCCAGCCTAGGTAACTTAGCAAGACCCTGTCTGAAAATAAAACATGAACAAGGGTCTGGGAGTACAGCCTAGTGGGAGAGCAATTGCCTAGCATGTGTGAGGCCCTGTCTTCAACCCCCATACTACAAAAAAAAAGAAAAAAAAAATTCCATGCATGGTGGCCTGTAATGCCAGCGACTCAACTGGTGGAGGCGGGAGGATCGCAAGTTCGAGGCCAGAGGCAGCCTACGTAATTTAGCAAAACCCTGCCTCAAGATAAAAAATTTAAAAACGGGCTGGAGATGCAATGCCGTGGTGGGAGCGCTTGCAAAGTATGCAGGAGACCCTGGGTTCAGCTCCCCAGGATCACAAAGAAATTGTAATTAGTCTTTCTCAGCTTTGGTCAATGCAAGGGGGCTTCCCTTCCGTCTCTTCCTCTTTCTCTGTGTCTGTCTCTCTCTCCTCCCCTCCCTCCTGCCCAGTTTGTGCCACCCATCACACACTTGCTGTTCCTTAGCAAATCCCCCAGCATGCTGGTGCAACCTGAGTGCCGCTAACACACGCGCTGGGGTTACACAGGGAGTGGGGGGTGGGGGGGTGCTCAGCCTCTCTCGCTCCTATCTCCCAGGTTATGAAGTGGCTCTCACACAGCCTGTGGCACGAAGTGCGGGAAACCGTGGCACCCTCTAGGCCTGCCAGGCTGGGCCTGTGAGCCTGCCCTCCCAGGTCTCCTCCCCTGCACTGTGGTGTGGAAATTTCCACATCTCCCGGAGCCAGTTAGGCCACAGGCAAGAAAGGGGAGAGTGCGGCCCGCTGGACTGAGCTCCCTTTTGTGCACGGCCACCTCAAAGGCCGAGCTTTCTGCTGGCGAACAAAGCCTTTGTCACCACCCCAGCCGCCCTCGACCCTCCCTCCTCTGGGGGGGAGCACCAGCGAAGCTCCCCCATGGATAGCCGCCCACCCCTGCCTGGCTCTCCAGGCAGACTGGGAGCGAAGGGTCACTGCGCTCAGTTCCTTTCCCTGAGCCATCCTGGGTCCTGGGCCCTGGGCCCATACAGGGCTGCGGCAGCCTAGGATAAAAACCTGGAGGATGGGGTGAGGCTGCCCATCTCACCCCATGGAGCTTATATACACCTGGTGCCTATAAATGGCTGCTCCACTGAGTCCCCTAGGCCTAACATGAAGCCTGGCACACAGCTGGTGCCTAATAAATGCTCCATGATTCTCCAGGACCTAGCACAGAGCTTGGCACTCAGCAGGTGCCTAATAAATGCTCCATGGAGTCCCCAAGGCCTGGCATGGAGCCTGGCACACAGCAGGTGCCTAATAAATGCTCCACTGAGTCCCCAAGTCCTACCATGGAGCCTGGCACACAGCAGGTGCCTAATAAATGCTCCACTGAGTCCCCAAGGCCTAGCATGGAGCCTGGCACACAGCTGGTGCCTAATAAATGTTTGTGGAAAAGAAAGAGAGCCAGAGGGCAGGAAGGAGAGATGGAAGGAGAGAAGGCTGGAAGAAGGGAGGAAAAGAAGACAGGCGAGCTGGTATGGGAAACTCGATTGGCTTCCACTCAGGCTGTGGGTTCGAATCCCACCTCAGCACAGAGTGTGACTTAGAAGAAAGTGTCACAGCCTGGGTCTGAACCCAGCTCGCCTGCAGACTTGGTGCCTAAGCTGGAGGTGGCTGCAGGCGCCCCAAGGGGCTAAGGAGTATGATGGAGGAGGTAATCGTGTTGCACGCCCAGCTCCTGAATAGGATCCGCGCTCAAGGCCCTCAGGGCCCGTCGCCGCCCCCCACAACCTCTCTGATCAGGAAAAGTCTCTGCCCAGGAGCCCGTGGCGGTGGCAGCCACACTGGGGTCCGCAGTGTCTCTGGCCCAGGGACACTCCTGTGCCCAGCCAGAGGCTGCACCGCAGTCCCTCCAGGCCCCTGGCGAAGCCCCACTCCCCTGGGACTCGGAAGCGCTTAGAAGTGGTGCCAGCCACCGGGCTGCAGCCCCAAAGCAGTGATGAATGACTTGTTTATCCACCACTCTCCGTGCCTGGCAGGCAGGGGCGCGGGGGCGGGGCTGGGGACAGAAGCCAGGCCGCTGCCCCTCCTTCCCCCCCTCCCTCTTCCACACCTGCCATTTTCTAGAACGCTCTCCGCATTCGCTCCCCAGTTCAGCGTGGACCCCCATGGGAAGCAGCAGGTTACAGTGTGTGAAAACAGGCCCTGAAGCCGGCAGACCTGGGTTCAAGTCTCACCTGCCCACTCAGCGCCAGGTGACTTTGTACTCAATGCTGAACCCCCATGAGTCCCTCCTCCTCCCACATAGAAAGGCAATGGGAGCATTGCCTACCTGATGGGGGCTCCGCCCTGCCACAGCCCAGGGCCATCCTGCCCTATGCCCAAGCCTCCAGATTCTGCCTTTCAGACTTGGAGCCTGCAAAACCCAGACTCCACCACCACCCCAGGAGGAGGCCCTGGCTCACATGCGGGAGTCTGGAGTGGGTCGCTGTTATCATCATCCCATCCTACATAGCCTTCAGCTGTAGCCCTGTGGCATCCGATCCCATCAGATCTCGGAAGCTAAGCAGGGTCAGGCCTGGTTAGTCCTTGGATGAGAGACCACATGGGAACACCAGCTGCTGTAGGCTTGGGAGAAGGACCTGGAAACCCACTCGAAAAAACCAATCAGCCATTGAAAACCCTGTGAACAGCAGAGAAGCACCGACAATAGTGTTTTGCCTGTTGTACAGAGGGTTGCTATGAGTCGGATACCAACTCGACGGCACCTAACAACAACATCCTACAGATGCAGGAGATCAGAAAACCAAGAGCCTACTGCCGCTCAGATGGGCTGCTGCTCAGGTGGGCGGTGAGCTGGGCGGGAATTTGGCCTTCTGCTCCCTCTTCTGCCTGACAGGAGAGGAGACAGCAGTGCTGCCATTGTCGAGACTTTCCAGTCCGTCTTCCTGTCTCTTCGTCCCCATTTCCTTGCACCTTTCTTCTCCATAAAAACTATGGATCGATCAGCTGGGCATAGTGGCTCACGCCTGTAATTCCAGTGGCTCGGGAGGCGGAGGCAGGAGAATCGCAAGTTTGAGACCCGAGGCAGTCTGCGTCACTTAGCGAGACCCTATCTCAAAAAAATAAAAAACTAGGCTGGGGGTGCTGCTCAGTGATCCAGCATTTGCAGAGCATGCAAGCGCAAGGCCCTGGGTTCAACCTCTAGTACCACAAAAAAAAAAAAAAAAAAAAACCCTATGGGTGAGTCCTTCCTTGGGTCTCCTTGGAGAGGGCCACCATGCCCCAGGCCTGAGAACTGGGCTCATCCTCACAGCCCGAGCAAGTGCAAAGTCCAGCCTGGGGAGAGAAGTTCAAGGCTACCCTTGACAGAAGAGGGCAGAGCAGAAAGCCAGCCAAGGGCTCCTGATATCATCTCAAGCGAACACCCCACCTCCTCCTGGCTGATTCCAGGAGCGTGGTTCTCCATGGAGGCCGAGTTTTTCCCCCGGAGGCCAGGCTGGCTCTCACAGCTTGAAGGATACAGACCAAGTGTGCAGCCATGCAACATCCCATAATACACCAGTCCCAAAAGTCAGTGGCGTTGAAGATGACAAACACCATTCCAAGGACAAGGGACAGCCTGTTCAGGCAAGCTGGCGGTCTGTCTTTGGGCAGCCCTTATCTGAAGCAGGAAACTGTTCTCCAGGTCCTGTCAATTCGAATCCCAAGTCGTTTCTCTAATCCATTCACTCTGCTGCAACCAGAGTGTATGCGTCCCCCTCAAAGTTCATACATTGAAAACAAAATCCCCAGTGTGATAATGATAAAAGGTAGAGGCTTTGGGGTGCGATTAGGCTGTGGAGTGGAGCTTCATGAGTTGAGTAGTTGTTAGTTGTTGTTGTTAGTTGTTGTTGTTAGGTGCCTTCGAGTCGGTATCTGACTCATAGCAACCCTCATAGGATTTTCAATGGCTGACTGTTTCAGGATTCCCTTGGGAGTGGATTACCAGGTCCTTCTCCCATTTTTGCAGTGCTGGGAATCGAACTCGGGACCTCAGAGACTGCAGAGTGGTGCTCTACCAACTGAGCTAAATCCCAGCCCTCCTGGCATATAATAGGTGCTATATAGGTGCCTATTAGCTACATGAGATTTTATGGACATATGCAGTGTTAGAACAAGATCATGGTGTCTGAGCCTCAGAAAAATCAGTGTCTTGACTCTCAGCCAGGTGAGGTACCTTGGAAAGCAGAACTGACTCACTTGTCTCATTTACTCTGGGACATGTGCTTACTTAAGAGGATGCTGAAAAACATCCGTACTGTTTTTTTGTTTTGTTTTATTTTGTTTTGGTTTTTTGACAGGGTCTCACTATGTAGCGCAGGCTGGACTTGAACCCACAATCCTCCTGCTTCTGTCTCCCAAGTGCTAGGATTCCAGCTGTGTTTCACCCCACCCTGCACTGACTGTACTATTTGAATTGCTTATTACTTACATTTTGTCAAGCAAGTAGTTGGTTGTTTTTAAAATATCAGCTGAGGATGTGCTGTGATTTCATCGTACATATTTGTTGAATGAATGACTGAATGGATGAGTGAACGGATGATCTGTCTTTCTGAAGATCTGTCTCCACCACAAGTCGTTTCTGGGGGGTCCTCTTTCTCGGATGCCCCAGGGAGGTGGCTACAGAGAGGGTGAGAAGAGAGACTGAGCTCCGGAATCCGACAGCGTTTGCACATCCCCAGGGCCAAGAGAGTCTGTTCAGCACCATGGAGAGCGTCACCGGCAGCGCTGAGCCCCCACAGCTGGATCCCCTGGAGGCGTTTCCCCAGAAGAGCCTGGAGCCAGGTGACATAGCTGTGCTGATTCTGTACTTCCTCTTTGTCCTGGCTGTTGGACTGTGGGTAAGGAGGCCGTGGGGGCTGGGGGACAGGGCAAGGAGGAAAGATCTGGACAGAAGGCCAGAGTCAACTCTCATTTTGGTGGTGCATGTCCGTCATGCCAGGCACTAGGGAGGCTGGGGCAGGAGGACCAAGAGTTCGAGGCCAGCTTGGGCTACATAGTTAGACCCTGCCTCAAAAATCTAAACAAGCAAACTTAGCATAGTGTCTAGAATATTGTTGTTGTTGTTAGGTGTCGTTCAGTCATGTCCAACTTATAGCGACCCTCAGAGGGTTTTCAATGGTTGATCGTTTTTCAGGATTGTTTTGGGAGTGGGCTACCATGTCCTTCTCCCATTTTTACAGTGCTGGGGATCAAACCCAGGGCCTCTGAGAGCGCAGAGCAGTGCTTTACCAACAGAGTTAAACCCCACCCCAATGTTTCCTTTGTGTTGTTGTTAGGTGTTGTTGAGTCAGTGTCTGACTCAGAGGGACCCTACGTACAGCAGGCGAAACACTATTGTTAGTGCTTCTTTGCTATTCACAGAGTTTTCAATGGCTAACTCTTTTGGGGAGTGGGTTGCTGGGTCCTTCTCCCAAGCCTACAGCCTATTAGAGTTTATTTAAAACCCATGGGTCAGACAGAACATATTTGACGTCCACATCTGGCCCTCTGGACTCCCACTCTGCGATCCCTCACCTGGCCATCTGATTGCTACTCTCCCTCACTCACCCCTTTTCTTCCTTTCAGTCCACAGTGAAGACCAAAAGAGACACGGTGAAAGGCTACTTCCTGGCTGGAGGCAACATGGTGTGGTGGCCAGTAAGTGGTCTCTGGGTCCACTTACAGGTCACTTCTCAGGGTTGAGGATATCGCTCAAGGGGAGAGTGCTTGCATAGAATGTGTGACGCCCTGCCGTCCATGCCCAGAAAGAAAAAAGCCATTTCTCAATGGCTGTTCAAGTGCTGGCCTATGGTCTTAGGGCCCTTCTTTGGTTCTATGGGCTCTGGAAGTCACTGGGAAACTAGAGAAAGCTTAGCTGTAACTGAAGTTTATTTCTCTACCTGTCCCTCCGTCTCAGAGCCTTTGGAGTGTGGAAAGATCGGGGGTGGGAGCAGGTGCCCCAGCCCTTGGTTCTAGGACCTGACCTGTCCATCTCCCCACAGGTGGGCGCGTCCTTGTTTGCCAGCAATGTCGGGAGCGGTCACTTCATCGGCCTGGCGGGGTCAGGGGCTGCCGTTGGGATCTCCGTCGCTGCTTATGAGCTTAACGTAAGTGTTTTCTCCAGGGCGCGGACATCTGCCCTCTAGTGGACAGGTGGATCTGGGGCAAGGCGTGTGGGCGCCCGCCTTAAAAACAGAGAGGCTCTTTTTGAAAAAACACAAGGCTGCAAGGGTGCCCCTGGCCAGCGAAACTCAGGTTGGGCTGTGAGTCTCGGGCCCCCCTATATTCGCTTGGTGGGGGCCCACAGGCTGTGACCCCAGCAGGTCAGGATGTGGAGAAAGGGGCTCAGCATCTCTCCCCTGTAGATTCAGAAGAAGCAGTCACAGGGCTGGAGGGCATTTCTGCAGGGTTTAGACATCAATTGGGCGTCACAAAAATCCTGACCCAGTGGAGTCTGGCCTTTTTCCTCCCCCTCGAGATGCCCAGGATGTAGGACACATTCTTCCACAGAGCAGGATTCACCCAGGGTGGCTTTTCCTGGGGGGGGGGGGTGCATTTGTTAACTACAGACTTCATCACCACCATAACTAACCTTTTTCTATGCTAGGCACAGACTTAAGTGTGTCACAGACACTATCATATCCTGGGATTCAGCTATAAACTAGATCACATCCTGACTTCAACACTTAGAAGCTGTGTAGTCTTGGGCAAGTTACTTAACCTCTCTGAGCCCCATATATACATTAGGGGTCTTAATGGCAACTGCCACATAGAGCCATTGGTGAAGATTAGCCAAACAAATGCTTGTAAAGGGTGCAGGTGTACCTGGCACATAGCATGGACTCAGTAAGTAACATCTGGCCCATTTCCTTGTAGCAATTTAGTGAGGTGCTATTGTGTCCATTTCATATCTGAGAATAATGGGTGTCAGGGACCTGTATTAACTCCCCAAGCATCAGAAGCTCCTGGGTGTGGTCAATCTTGGGGGCCCAAGCTGTACTGCCTTGTTTCAACCACGGCAAAGGAGAGGAGGGTGCATGGAATAAAGGGGGACAGTGTGGTGCTCAGAAGCCCAGAGTAGAAAAGTCTTCCACCCGCTTTATTTATTTATTTTTGACATGGAGTCGGCTGTGCTGCTCAAGCTGGCTGGCTCAGAGTCTGGGGTTCAAACGATCCTGTTGCCTCAGCCTCCAGCTGGGAGCACAGGGGCTCCGTCGCACCTGTAGGCTCCTCTCCTGCTTTGAAACATGGGAATCTGCAGGCCAGGGAAGGTGAGCGACTCATCAAGCAAGGAACTAAATTAGAGGTGGAGTTCAGGTCAGGCTGCCTCAGGGTGCAGAAAGAAGTCCAAATAGGTGCCTCAAGTGAGTGGGGAGCCCAGATCTGACTGTGCTTTCTGGCCAGGGCCTGTTTTCTGTGCTGATGTTGGCCTGGATCTTCCTTCCCATCTACATCGCTGGCCAGGTGAGTATGAGGGGTCAGTGTCTCCCACCCAGCACCCCACATCCAAGCACTTGGATACTGGGCTCAAAGACATTTAAAAAAAAATTTTTTTTTCTTTTAACAGTACTGGGGGTTAAACCCAAGACCTCACATATGCTAGGCAAGTGCTCTACCACTGGGTTGCACCTCCAGTCCCTGTTTTATGTTTTTTATTTTGAGACAGGGTCTCGATAAATTACATAGGCTGCCACTGGTCTTGAACTCGAGATCCTCATGCCTCTGTCTCCTGAGCTGCTGGGATTACAGGTGTGTGCCACTGCACCCAACTCAAAAATGTTTTTGAAATGCCGAAATACAAATGCAAAACTTACAATGTCTTAGGTGCTTAAGCCATAATGTGTTGCTTTTAACTAAAATATACACATATATACACATGACTATGCAGATACATGGGCTGGGATTTAGCTCAGTTGGTAGAGCGCTGCACTGCAGTCCCTGAGGTCCCAGGTTCAATTCCCAGCACCACAAAAATGGGAGAAGGACGTGGCAATCCACTCCCAAGGCAATACTGAAACAGTCAGCCATTGGAAACCCTCTGAGGGTCGCTATGAGTCCAGCACAACCAGCTGGGCTCCACCAGCTGCGGCCCCACACCCTCAATGCATGAGTTTTGCGGGGACACTTCATATCCAAATCATGGCGCAGCCTCTTGCAATCTCCTCTCCCAGTTTCTTTTCCTTCACTGTCTGACCCTGAACTGGATGGTTTGCTATTCCTCAACTCAAAACTGGGTACCCATTAGTCTCCTACCTGGGCACATATTTGGGGACACCCAACGTGCTGCAGCCCGAGAGCTACAAGTGTTTCTGTAAATGCATAAATTCACATTCTATAAATCTCAGCATTGCTCTGCCCTCCTCTATCTGAGGTCTGGGATGCCCTGAAAGGACTAGTGTTGGTCTGAGGTTCCAGAGTCAGCCCCAGGTCTAGCAGGTATGTGGGCCAAGGAGGTTGAGAAAGGACATTCCAAACCCCAAGGAAAAGGCATCCTAGATAATGGTTCTCAGCAGCACGGCCCTGCCCCTGGGACGGCCTGTTGCTGGTTTCTCCTTTTGCCTTTAGACTCTGTCCCTAGGAAGCCCAGCTCAGTGGTGCCTGCCTGTGAGCCCCGCAATTCGGGAGGCAGAGGCAGGAGGATTCCGAGTTTGAAGCCAGAGGCAGCCTACATAACTTAGACCCTGTCTCAAAATATAAAACATGGGCTTGGGTGTGACTTGGTGGTAGAGCATGCTTGCAAAGCATGTGTGAGACCCTAGCTTCAGCGCCCAGCCCCACATACAAAAAAATTACAAATAGACGCTCACCCTGGGGTACCTGGGAGCTGTCAGAACCCAGTGCCCCCTTGATGAAGGAGGTCTTTAGGCTGGGAAGTCTACACATTCTATCGTGAGAATTAATTCCCTGATTTTCTTGGTGACCCGCCTTAAAGGGACAACATAGCAATTACCCCAAAGTTGGGAACATAGACCCATAGGGATTCTTGAGATAATTTGAAGTGTGGCTCTCATGGGCCCTGCTGCGCTAAGCACATAGTGGGCTCTTTTCCATGGGGTTTCAGTTGTTTTATTTATTTATTTATTTATTTGTACTGGGGGTTGAACTCAGAGCCTCTCACTTGCATGCTTTGCAAGTGCTGAACCACTGAGCTGCGCCCCCAGCCCATTTTTTTACTTTTTGAGACAGGGTCTCACTAAGTTATGCAGACTGCCTTTGATCTCGAACTTGCAATCCTCCTGCCTCTGCCTCCTGAGCCGCTGGGATTACACTCATGCGCCACCGTACCTGGCTCTCAAATTTATTTTTAAAATAAGTTTTATTTAAGATGGACCTTTAATGATTGTGCGCGTTTATGGGGAAGCGGTGATGTGCATGGTGTAATGATCCATCGGGGGATCTCGAGGGCAAGTCTCGTGTTGCAGCTAGCGTGCCCTTGACACTTCAGCAGCTCGCTCTCTCCTCTCTTTTTAAAGAGAGAACAGTTTGGCTCTGGGGCCAACAAGGGGCTCTGGGCAACAGTAAGTTGCCAGAAGAGAATAGAAAATAAGTGGATCATTGTAGTATTCTTGAATTTTTTTTTGAGTGTCCCTTTAATTTTGGGACTGATCTGCCATTTATATTGTTGTTAAGTGCCGTTGAGTCAGGTCCAACTCGTAGCAACCCTCAGGGTTTTCAGTGGCTGATTGTTTCGAGATTGCTTCAGGAGTAGATTGCCACATCCATCTCCCGTTTCCTTTTTAAGGACTTGGGTTGTAGCTGAGTGGCGGAGCACTTGCGAAGCACATAGGAGGCCCTGGGTTCAGTTCCTAGCCCTGCAAAAATTAATAATAATAATTGTTGTTGTTGTTAGGTGCTGTCAAGTCAGTATCCAACTCATAGCGACCCTATGTACAACAGGCAAAACACTATTGTTGGTGCTTCTCTGCTGTTCATAGAGTTTTCAATGGCAGATTGATTTTTGGGAGTGGGTTGCCAGGTCCGTCTCCCAAGCTTACAGCACCTGGTGTTCCCAGGCAGTCTCCCATCCAAGGACTAACCAGGACTGACCCTGCTTAGCTTCTGAGATCTGACGGGATCAGATACCACAGGGCTACGGCTGCAGGCAATAATAATAGCATTAATATAATCATTTTCCTTTTTAGGTAAGTTTATTTAAATTAAAAGGGGAGTTGGCTTAAAGAGAAAGGTTAAGTAAAAAATAATGCAGCCTACAGAAACATTGGGCTGGGGAACACACATCCTTCCTGTTTGGAGCCCTGAGAGTTGGGTGCACCTCCCTGCCTAGAGCCCCCACTCCTTCCCACCGTGGCCTGTGGTCCCCGTTTTCTTCCTTCAGTATTCCATTGGGAGCTCCAAGAAGCCCCTTTGCCCTTCTGAGTCTGGGGCGGGGGCGGCTGGGAGGCCACGTGCCAACGTTGGCCGGGTGACGCAGGCTCCTCGCGCCCCCCAGGTCACCACGATGCCCGAGTACCTGCGGCGGCGCTTCGGGGGCAGCAGGATCTCCATCACGCTGGCCGTGCTCTACCTGTTCATCTACATCTTCACCAAGATCTCGGTGAGAAACTGAGTCACGGCCGTCGCCGGGGTGCCTGCCCCCATCCCTTTGCCCTCTCCCTGGGCAGCTTCAGGGAGGTTTGAGAGAGACAGAGGCCCAGGGGAGAGGCGAAGCCTGGACAGAGGAAGCTGGGGGAGGGCAGGGCGCCCCCTCTCCCCCTGCCGAAGCTTCTTGGTGACAGCTCCGTGTGGCGGGGTCTCTGCGTGGGCCTCCAAGAGCCCTGGCAGCCCCCAGGTGGGACTGTGATCTCCTCCTGGGGTCAGGTGGTGATCGGCTCCTGGTCAGGCGTGTGGATGGCTGACCAGGCCTGCCTCGCCCTGCCCTCCGGGTGGGCGGACCTCAGGAAAGTGGCAAAGACCTGACCCAAGGCCACCTCCAGGCATGCGCCGCTGGGGAGGTGGGGGGCTGGCTCCTGCCACCCTGGGGTCATGGGAAGGGTGGCAGAGGTGCAGGGGAGGCCATGCAGTCCAAGCAGCTGCCACTGACTGTGCCAGCGCCAGACTCTGGAGGGCAGACCCAGGGGACCCTTTCTGGAATGTTCTCTTGCTGTCAGGTGGGAGGCTGAGGACACAGGGCACCTTGCAGGGGAGGTGGAGGAACCTCCGCTGGAGACCGGGAGATTGGCCTTGCAGGCTGAGGCACCTGGATAAGCCACAGCTGGGAAGGGGCGGGGACAGCACGGGCTGGGGACGCGGGCGAACGTCTGGGAACCTGTGCGGCTGGGAACACGGAGTGAGTAAAGGGAACGAGGCCCAGAGGCAGGCAGGCCACACAGGGCCGGCCGGCAGCTTGGACCTCCTTACTGAGGACGGTGGAGGACCCTCCACAGCCTTACTGGGGAGAAGAAGGATGTGACTGTGTGGTGTCGTGAAGGTGGCTGTGAGGGGTGCAGTGCAGGAAGACCCTGCCGGAGGAGCAAAGAACTCGGGGAGGCCGTTGCCTCTGGCAGGGCGGGGGTCCCAAAGCTAATTGGCCACAGGGCTCTGGTTTGAGGCCCTGATGTGCTTTGAGATGGATGAGAAGAGAAAATGTATAGTCCTTTCTGTATTCCTCAGGATCCGGGCTATGGCGAGAGCCTAGGGAAACAGGGCTGTAGATGTCCATCCATCCATCCAACCATCCGTTTCCCGTTTCTGCAGGTGGACATGTACGCAGGCGCCATCTTTATCCAGCAGTCTTTGCACCTGGATCTGTATCTGGCCATCGTGGGGCTCTTGGCCATCACAGCCCTGTACACTGTTGCAGGTATGACCCGGCAGGGGGGAAGGGGTCCCCACTCTGCCCAGCTCATCTTCTGATGGCCTAAGACCATGGATTCATTAAACATCTCTCCACTACCCAGATAAGATTTCTTTTAGCCATTATCCAAAGGAAGAGGGTGATCTGGGAAGAGAAATATGTTTAAAATGCACCACAACCCCGCCAAGGATGGGGGTGTATGCCTGTAATCCCAGCATGTGGGAAACTGAGGCAGGAGGATTGCAGGTTCAAGCCCAGAGACAGCCTGTATAACTTTGTGGGACCCTGTCTCAAGATTAAAAACAAAAAAGGGGCTGCGAGTGCATCCCAGTGGTAGAGTGTGTGTGAAGCCCTGGGTCCAATCAAGTGTGTTGTTGTTAGGTGCCGTCGAGTCATGTCCGGCTCATAGCGAACCTCATAGGGTTTGTTTTGTTTTGTTTTTCTGGTACTGCAAAGCTTGCATGCTCTGCAAGTGTTGGACCACTGAGCTGCACCCTCAGCCCATTTTTTTACTTTTTGAGACAGGGTTTTGCTAAGTTAAGCAGACTGCCTCTGGTCTCGAACTTGCGATCCTCCTGCCTCCACCTCCTAAGCCACTGGGAATACAGGCATGTGCCACCGCGTCCGGCTCATGACCCTCACAGAGTTTTCAATGGCTGACTGTTTCGGGATTGCCTCGGGAGTGGATTGCCACGTCCTTCTTCCATTCAACCAAGTATAGAAAAAATAAAGAAAGAAATCAGCCTCACCTCAGCATGAACAGAGCAGCAGGTCTTGTCCGGAAATGTTCGTGCAGACAGGGAGGGGCTGTGCTGACGTCTTTGCATCAGTCAGTCCCAGGAAGTCTGCCGCAGGCCCCGCCTTTCCAGTGGCCTCTCCTTCCCCCCTGAGTGCCTGACTCACCTCAGCGCTCTTTCCCCAGGGGGCCTGGCTGCCGTGATCTACACGGACGCGCTGCAGACCGGGATCATGCTCGTCGGAGCGCTCACCTTGATGGGCTACAGTAAGTGAGGCGCCAGGGTCACTCGGGATGCAAGAGGACAGCGTGGGGTGCAGCCCCCCACTTGAGCAGGGTCCTCTGCGCTTACCTTCGTGCTGAGAGGCCACCGTCCGGTGATTCCCACTCAAGTGCATTGCTTGGGGGCGTGGTTATTTCAGCTAGAAAAGCACTGTGGGCATGATGGGAATTTACTGTTCTAAGT
>VMDO01026587.1:0-26510 GCA_007922755.1 Pedetes capensis | reverse complement strand
AATTTTAATATTCACACAATATCTTTCTAAGAAATTTACAAATAAACTTCTCCTATGTATTTTCAGCATTTCAGGGCATGTAAATATTAGCCTGATAATGATTTTATTTTTTTGCTAAGTTATTGAAGTTTTATTTTAAGCAAAGATGCATAACAGTAATCATACCAATGCTAGGCACTAAAGGTTAAGATGAGTTCAAAAGTAAATAGATTCAAACAAATGGCAGGTATATCTCATTTCAATAGTTATTAAAATTTATGACTAGAGTACAAACAGATAATGAAAAAAAAAGTCATTTTCAGCTCCAGGGACTACAGTTGCCATTTTTGAGTGAAAGAGATCCCACAAGTAGAATAAGAAATTGAAAATAACAAACAGGATATGCAAATAATATGGTGAATAATTGATGCTAACTTGATGCTTCTTGTATTCTAACAAGTTGATTATATAATCAATGTTTAAATAAGACAGTCTGGCATATTAGGAATATTACTAAGTATGAATAAAAATTTTAAGTAGGGCTGGGATTTAGCTCAATTGGTAGAGTGCTTGCTCTGTGCGCTCTGGGGCTCTGGGTTTGATCCTCAGCACCACAAAAACAGGAGCAGGACCTGGCACCTCACTCCCCCCAAATAATCCCAAAATAATAATCCATACGAAACCCTATGAATAGCAGAGAAGCACTGACATAATGCTAGGGATGGCACAGTGTTAGGGAGTGTTTCATTCTGTTGTACACAGAGTCACTGTAAGTCAGACCCAACTCAATGGCACCTAACAACAAAAATTAAAATTTTAATTGGGAAAAAAAAAGCATTTTGACCTGAGTTCTAGCTAGCTTTGTTGATTATAAACCAGTTTATTTCAAACAAACTCTTTTCTTATCTGTACCACAAATGAACTGGAATTATTTTCTCCATAAATAATGTTCCTATGCAAATTAACTCAATCTAGTATACACTCCAGAGGAGGACATGCTAATCCACTCCTGAAGCAATTCCAAAACAATTAGCCATTGAAAACCCTGTGAGGGTCTCTCAGTCAGACCCAACTCGACAGTACCTAACAACAATAGTAAAGGCTTCATATGAAAATACTTAGAAAATTGTAAAATGCCTTAAAAAACAAATATTATTGTTTTTCTTGAAAGAGTATGCTCTTCCCAAGATAGTAAATTTCAACTTGGCCTTAAATTTGGACCTATTTTTGGATTGTATAATTATAGGAAATACAGTCTCATTTGGTGTTTTTACTGTTCCCTGGTTTGTAAGAACAAAGCATTATTGTTGTTGTTAGGTGCTGTCAAGTCATGTCAAACTCATAGCAACCGTCATAAGGTTTTTAATGGCTGATTGTTTGGGGATTGCCTCTGGAGCAGATTGCCACATCCTTCTCCCATTTTTGCAGTGATGGGAACGGAACCAGGGACCTCAGAGACTGAAGAGCAGCGCTCTACCAACTGAGCAAAATCCCAGCATTAAAATATCATTAGAATTAATAAATTTTGAAGCTCTCAATACAGACAGTATGCCTAAACACATTTTGCAAAAGTAGAAAAACAAAAGGCAAGAATGAATTCTTGCACAAGAGGAGAATCCAAACTTCTTTCACTTGGGGGGTGGAGGGTCTAGGGGGTAGAACATATGAAGCTAAAAACCTTCAACAAAATTAATTAATGAGAAAATGAATAGCAGTCTTTGTGGTGAAAACATATCTAGCTTATTGGTGAATGGATTTTTTATTTCACCCCAGATGCCATGATGTCAGCACATCTATGGATAAATCCCAAGCATCTAGCTATTTCCCTAAAGCAGTCTTCATACATATATTGCCAAGGCAATAAGTCCAAATAGTCTATTATTTCAGTACTAAACAAATTAACAAGGAGCTGTCACTTCTAAATAAATAGATAAATAAATAAATAAATAAATAAGAGTGCTGAGGTTGTTGGCACTTAACCACACACTATGTGTGTGGCCTTTCTGCTGTGCAGTTTTTAGCTGAGGTGAGGTATTTGTAGTCTATGGCTTAGTGCATTTGTCCTTTAGTACTTAGCAGTTAGTAGCTTCTATCATATTGATGAAATAATAAAGATTTATCAAATTGAATGGAATTTCTGGCCTTTAACTGGCTACTTATTTGGATTTGTGAAAACAATCTCCCAAAGACTATTACTATGATGTTCTTTCTGTTTCCTTCTCCAACGGCTCCTTGATGCACCCTTTGTCTAGATGTTTGCCAGATTTCCACAACCTTCAGCCCTGGAGTTTGTCTTGGGATAGCAATGGGCAGCTATTAGCCAATCAGTGGTGATTCTGTTTCTGTGTCTCTGTTGCTTAACAGATGACTATTCTCCTCCTCCTTTTACCTCCATAAAAGTATTTCTGATTTAGATTTGGGGGTGAGCAGCCCTTAATTTCAGTGAGTTTGAAGTGGTATAAATGAAAAATAACATAATTCCTATAAAACATGATTTAAAAGTGAGAAGAACTTGTAGTAGGAAGTTTAGGATGAAGAAGAGAGAGGTAAGTATAAGATATTTGAGTTGTTTCCCTTTTTCACTATTATAAACAATTCTACAAGAACTATACTTTTCCTTTTCTTTCCTTCCTTCCTTCCTTCCTTTTTTTTTCTTTGTCTTTCTTTTCTTTCTCTTTTTGCAGTACTGGGGATTAAACTCAGGGCTTCACAAATGCTAGGCAAGTGCTCCACCACCAAACTGCTGTTTCTCAGGCTCTTTTGCTGAATTCTACAACAGACTTGAAAGGGTGAAATTCATAGCAATTTCTTTTCTAGGCTTTCTTTTTTCTTCTATTTACTTTGTCTAAGGTGTTATCCAAAGTCATCACTTTGTTGTTCATTTTAGGTATGGTCGAGTCATGTCTGATTCATAGCAACCCTATATATAACAGAACGAAACATTCTCTGATTCTGTGCCAGCCACACAATCTTATTTATGTTTAAGCCCATTGTTGTAGACACTGTGTCAATCTATCTAGTTGAAGGTCTTCCTTTTCTCATTGATCTGCCACTCTCCCAAACATAATGTTCTTCTCCAGGGATTGGTCCTTCCTGACTACATGTCCAAAATATGTAAAACACAGTCTAGCCATCCTTCTGTCCAAGAAGTACTCTGGTTGCATTTCTTCTAAGACAGGTCTGTTGGTTCTTTTGGCAGTCCATGGTATATTCAATAGTCGTCTCCAGCACCATAATTCAAAGGCATTAATTCTTCTCTTGTTTCTCCATTCAATGTCCAGCTTTCACAACCATATCATGCCACTGAAAATACCATGGCATGAGTCAGGCACACTTTTGTCTTCAATGTGACATCTTCACTTTCAACACTTTAAAGAGGTATTTTGTGACTGCTTTTCCCAATGCGATGCATCTTTTGATTTCTTGACTGTTGCTTCCATGGGTGTTGATTGTAGAACCCAGTAAGCAAATCTTAGACAACCTCAATCTTTTCTTCATTTATCATGAAGTTGCTTACTGACCTAGTTGTAAGGATTTTTGTTTTCTTGATGTTGAGGCACAATCTATACTGAAGGCTGTGTTCTTTGATCTTCATCAGCAAATGTTTCAAATCCTTTTCAATTTTAGCAAGCAGAGTTGTGTCATCTGCATACCACAGGCTGTTAGTGAATCTTTCTAATATCATGATGCCACATTCTTCTTCATAAAGTCCTGCTTCTTACATTATTTGTTCAACATGGAGATTGAAGAGGTATAGTGAAAGATAAAGCCCTGACACACACCTTTCTCGACTTTAAACCGGGTAGTGTTTCCTTCTTCTATTTGAACTACTGCCTCCTGGTCCATGAACAGATTCCTCATGTGTACAATTAAGTTCTCTGATATTCCCAATGTTATATATGTTCCCATATGTTCCCATATGTTCTATTCCCATATGTTCTATAATTTGTTATGATCCACACCATCGAGTGCCTTTGCACAGTCAATAAAACATAGATAGACGTGTTTTGGGTATTCTCTGCTTTGGGCTAATATCCACTTGACATTAGCAATGATGTACCCTGGTTCCAGAGTCTCTTCTGAATCTAGCTTGATTTTCTAGCAGTGCCCTGCCTATATACTGCTGTAGTCACTTTTGAATGATATTTACCAAAATTTTTTATACACTGATAATTTATACATTCGTATCTTCAGATCAAAATATTTTTTCTGAACTTAATATTTATAGACCCAACTGGCTAATTAATATCTCTATTTGCATATATTATAGGCACCTAACAAAAATGAACTCGTGGACTTTGTTCTCTACAGAATTTGAATTTTTTTCTCTTTATGTAACCTTCTCTATTTTATAGTGCTGGGGTTTAGCTCAGTTGGTAGAGTAATGCTCTGCACTCTCTGAGGCCCTGGTTTCAATCCCCAGCACCACAAAAGTGGAAAAGGATGTGGCAACCCACTCCTGAAATAATCCTAAACCATTCAGCCATTGAAAACCCCATGAAGGTCACTATGATTCAGACCCAACTTGACAGCATCTAACAACAACAATTTTACAGGCAACACTTACACAGATTAGAGATTTGTTGTATACTTTATTAAATATAGAGAGGGAATAGGCATCCATTTACTTTAAAACATTGATTGAGTAGTTAGAGAATCATAATTAATAATGCTACCTGTTAAAGTCTGGGGCAGTACTGCGTATTTAGGTACAGCCTAGCTTCGAATCTTCATTGAATCACATAATAGATGTTCAAACTATTTGACTCCTTTTTCTTGGTTTCCTAGTATATAACATGGAAATAAAATATTTCACATTCTAGGTCGTTGTAAAACTTTTTCAAAGATTACTTCTCACCATACCTGGCATTTGCTAAGTGATAAGTAAATCTTGGCATATAGTAAATTTTTTATTTGAATTTTTGTTCATACTTTAAATATATTCTAAAATATGGTAAATACCAATAATCATCTTTTTAATGATAATTTTAATATTGTATTATACAAATACATGATAAATCATTCAAATTGTGTAAAATGGTACTATAATTAAAATCTATTGCCCCAAAGAATTATCTTTGAAGACAATATCATTTTGGAAAAGGATAGTATTTTAAAGTATTTATATTTAAAGTATTTATAAAGTATTGGTATATAGAAAGTGGGTTCTACTTTTAATATATATGTCGTTGTTAGCGCTTGCAATGTTCTGACAATCTTGATAAGAATTACCAGGTTTACATGTGTGATAATGCCATTATAAAGCACATTATATGCCTGGTAACAATGAGATCTATGAATAAGAATCATAAATCTTGTGTATTAGGAACCCACCTGCAGCTTTCTGATCTTGGAACCTACCCATAATTTTTCAACACCAATGAAAGTTCACCTGTATATCAGATAAGAAAACATGGTGATTGTTAATTATATGCTTTATTTTTTATAAGGGATGCAAAAATATTTTTCAATGAATTTATTTATTTATTTTTTCATTTAAGACAGAGTCTTCCTTCTTCTATTATCTTATTGTCTTGGAGCCATTAGTAGTATTAACAGGACAGGCTTTATATTTAATTTAAGTCATGTTGAAAGCTGCAGCCCATGTGCAAGTTACTTTAGCATTATTGTGGTTTGATCTTGTAGTGAAGACATCCGAAACAAAATGTGCTTTGGATTATGTGAGTCTCTGCTTAAACCATTCTTTAAGAAAGACAAAATCATGAAGCATGTTTCAAGTTAATACCGTGTTAAGGGTTTCAAAAGTAGGTGCACGTTTTACTTGTCAGCTTGTAATAAAGACCTGAGAAATGAAGAGACAGGAAAAGGAACATGAGGAATCTCAGGCTTTGCTTAAAATATAAAGAATTATCTTACTTAGCTTTACAATTTACTAATTGAAAAATTCTGTTTATGTTCATTACTTTTATTTTTCCTACGGTAATTCCATTATTTTATCTACTTTCCCTCCTTTGAATATGAGAATTTCTGCTGGCAAACTTTTATTCATTAAAACATTTATTTATGGAGAGATAAATAGAACTGTGAAAGACACCAAGAAGAGAAAGAGGAGGGAGTACTAGAAGGAAAAAGAGGAAAGGGAAGAAGAGCAGGAAGAAGAGTGGATCCCTGTCCTCCAAGGACTAAGATATCCCCTGTACAACTATTTCTTCCCTAAGACGGTGTGCTGTGTTCTGTAATAGTTTTCCAGGGCTGTCATGGGGTTGGGGTTTAGCTCAGTTGGTAGGGTGCTGCTCTGCACTCTCTGAGGTCCCAGGTTCGATCCCCAGCACCACAAACACAGGAGAAGGACTTGGCAATCCACTCCCAAACTAATCCTGAAAAGCAATTCCAGACTCAAGGGCACCTAACAACAACAGGGCTGTCATAACAAGGTACCACAGCCTGGATGGCTTTTTTTTCTTTGATTTTTTGATCAGTTTTTTTTTAACCAACAATATTTAATTTATTTGTTTGCACATAATTGTTTAAATGACATTTTATGAATAATAAATTGTTTCCCTTACTGAGTGAAATAATATTATTGTAATTCTTCATATGCATCTTTGATATCAGTCTTCACTGTCAATATGGCTACTTTTTGAGTAATTTAACAAAGTTCTCCAGAGTTCTTCTGTTCTAGTAAATAGTTTGAAACACTGCTTTCTGAATTGAAGTATGTTCCTATAAGTTTTTCCAAAACACAAATACCATTTTCATAATATTAGCACAATTAAAAATAACTTTGCACATATATATTTATAACCTCCACATTTTTCCCTTACTGAATTGCCTTTTACCTTTTAAAAATATAATGGTTTTAAACAACATAAATTTATTTTTTGCAATTCTGGAGAATGAAAATCTGAGCTGAAGGTGTAGGTAGTGTTTGTTTCTTCTAAGCCTCCTCTATTGTTGTTGTTGTTAGGTGCCCTCCAGTTGGTATGCAACTCATAATGACCCTACATGCAACAGGCGAAACACTATTGTCAGTGCTTCTCTGCTGTTCATAGGGTTTTCAATGGCAGATTGGTTTTTGGGAGTGGGTTGCGGGGTCCTTCTCCCAAGCCTACAGCCCCTGGTGTTCCCAGGTAGTCTCCCATCCAAATACTAACCAGGCCTTACCCTGATTAGCTTCCAAGATCTGATGGGATATGATGTCACAGGGCTATGGCTGCAGGCCTCAGACCCCTCTATGTGGCTTGTAAATGGCTATGTTCATCCAATATCTTTACATTATATTACCTCTGTATATGTCAGTCCCTTCCTCTTCTCTTGTAGGGACACCAACTGTGTTGGATTAGGGTCACCCATATAACTTCCTTTTATCTCAATTGTCACTCTAAAGGACTAATCTCAAATATGAATACATTTTGAGGTAGTAAGATTTAATCTGCTTAGCAGCCGTAGCCCTGTGGAATCCAATACGGTCAGATCTCGGAAGCTAAGCAGGGGTCAGATCTCGGAAGCTAAGCAGGGTCCAGCCTGGTTAGTACCTGGATGAGAGACTGCCTGGGAACACCAGAAGCTGTAGGCTTGGGAGAAGGACCTGGCAACCCACTCCCAAAAATCAATCTGCCATTGAAAACCCTATGAACAGCAGAGAAGCACTGACAATAGTGTCTCCCCTGTTGTACAGAGGGTCGCTATGAGTCGGATACCTACTCAACAGCACCTAACAACAACAACAAGATTTAATACTTCAATGTAGGAATTTCTCCCCCCAGTCCTAGGAGACTAAATCCAGGCCCTTCTACATGCTAGGCAAGTGTTCTGCCACTAGATTTACCCCTAATCCTCTTTCTTACTTTCTATTTTGAGACAGGATCTAGCTAAATTTCATAGGCTGCCTCTGACCTTGAACTTCTGATCCTCTTGCCTCAGCCTCCCAAGTCCCTGGTATTACAGGCATCTACTGTGGCACCTGGCTCAAAAGAGAAATTTGTGAAGTCATAGAGAACATGGTTCAACACACAGCAAGTACTTTAATAGAAATTTGAGAAAAAATAGAGTAAAAAAGAAATTAAACAATCAATTCCAGCTAGAGAAATCATAGGAGATAATCACCATAGAGGGAATATATATACACTCTTTTTTTTTTCTTTTTTTCTTTTTTTTTTTTTTCAGTACTGGGGGTTGAACCCAGGGCCTCACACATGCATGCTTTTCAAGTGCTGGACCACTGAGCTGCACTCCCAGCCCATGTTTTCAGTTTTTGAGATAGGGTCTCACTAAATTATGCAGACTGCCTCTGGTCTCAAACTTGTGATCCTCCTGCCTCTGCCTCCTGAGTCGCTTGGATTACAGGCATGCGCCACCGCACCTGGCATATACTCTAGTTCATATAAGTGTCATCACATAATGATAAGCTGAATTTTAGGGCTCTAAACAATTTAAATTATCAGTTAATTTGTGGAATGTAATAATGTCATGTATGGGTAAGATTGATATGTCAGGCACCAGGCTAAGCATAATATGCTTGTTGTTGTTAGGTGCATTGGCATCAGGTCCAACACAACAACTTACATACAGCAGCAGACGAAACACTATCCAACACTGTGCCATGCCTGGCACTATTGACAGTGTTTCTCTGCTGTTCATAATGTTTTCAATGGCTGAGTGTTTTGTTGTTGTTGTTGTTGTTGTTGTTGTTGTTGTTTTGGTAGGAGTGGGCTGCCAGGTCCTTTTCCCAAGCCTACAGGTATTCTTAGATAGTCTCCCATCCAAGTACTAACCAGGCCTGACCCTGCTTAGCTTCTAATGGGATCAGACTCCATTTGTTGTTGTTGTTGTTGTTGTTGTTGTTGTTAGGTGCGTTCGAGTCAAGTCTGGCTCATAGTGATCCAATGTACAGCAGAACAAAACACTCCCCAATTCTGTGCCAGGCACACAATCTTTTTTATTTTTAAGCCTCTTGTTGCAGACACTGTGTCAATCCATCTGATGGAGGGTTTTCCCTTTTTTCATTGACTTGCCACTCTCCCAAACATGTTTTTCTGCAGGAATTGGTCCTTCTTGACTACGTGTCCAAAACACATAAACCACAGTCTAGCCACCCCCGCTTCCAAGGAGCACTCTGGTTGTACTTCTTCTAGGCCATATCTGTTGGTTGTTTTGGCAGTCCATGGTATATTCAATAATTGTCTCCAGCACCATAATTCAAAAGCATCAGTTCTTCTCCTGTCTCCCTTATTCAGTGTCCAGCTTTCACAACCATATGATGCCACTGAAAGTATCATGGCATGAGTCAAGTGCACCTTGTCTTCAATGTGACATCTTCACTTTTCAATACTCTAAAGAGATCTTTTGCCACAGCTTTTCCCAAAGCAATGCGTCTTTTGATTTCTTGACTGCTACTTCCATGAGTGTTGACTGTAGAACTAAGTAAAGCAAAATCATGGATAACCTCAATCTTTTCTCCATTTATTGTGAAGTTGTATACTGACTCAGTTGTAAGAATTTTTGTTTTGTTGATGTTTAGTTGCAATCCATACTGAAGGCTATGTTCTTTGATCTTCATAGATTCCACTTAGCTGCTGTTTATAGAATAACAATATTGAAACATTCCAAGCATTCACCTTTTAATTCAAAGAAATATTTTGTATTAAGTACTGTTTTCCTCATAAGCAGATACATGAACTGTTTCCCAAAACTATTTATAAATGTTTGTGTCTAACATGTTTCCCTCATAGTGTTCCTTCTCTGCTACTGTTTTGGAATTGTTGTTGTTAGGTGCCCTCAATCAAGTCCTTCTCATAGCAATCCTCATAGGGTTTTCAATGGCTGATTGCTTCAGGAGTGGATTGCCAGGTCTTTCTCCCTAGCATGCAGCATCTTGTATTCCCAAGCAGTCTCCCATCCAAGGACTAACCAGGTCCAACCCTGCTTACCTGCCAAGATCAGATGTGATCGGATGCTAAGATGCTATGGCTGCAGACATTGTTTTGGGATAAGAATTGTAAATATAAGTGTAAGTTTAAGATTTAATTTTAAATTTAAAAAGACAGCTTTTTATTTCACTTAAGTTTTAAAAAATTAACTAGAAAGTGGAAAATTATAGATATTCAGATATTTTGATTTAAGTTGTATCTTTTTGGTTAACAATTTAAAAAATTTTAAAGTAATGTTATTATATTCTTTTAAAACTTAATCAGATTGGTTTAAGATCACCCTTTTCTAATGTCTGCAATTATTTCTACACTGGCAGATTGAAACACTCTATTTGCAATAATAATTGCTGCTATTTTTGTATATATTAATTTAACATGTCTATAAAATTAGACACTAAGAACAACTTCAAGAAATGTATCTCTTCATCAGAGGAGGAAAAATCATTTCAAATATTTTAAACTCCAAAAATCCCAAAAAGTAAAATCTGATATTCTTTTAAATAATATAAAGCTGTAATTTCATATAGAGTCTATAAGGACATGAAATATTTACTGGTTTATGCTGTTGATGATAAAGTTGAACAAGAAGGATAGTAATAATGGTGATGAAGTTATTATTTCTTTAAACAAAGTAAACAAATAATTGGAAATTATCTTTGATGCCTATTTATCCCTTTGGGTCCAGAGGAACAAGGGAAATCTAAACATTCTTCAAAACTCAGTATCTCCCATACATGGCTATTCAACACCTATATTTTCCTTGATAGTTAAATATATTATCTACCTCCCAAATCTATTATACCACTATGGTAATAATTCTTGCCTAGCTGAAATATACATATTATTAGGATGAAATTTTATGAGTAATATTAAGGTCAATTTTAGGCCAGATGGTAACCCAAGAGGGTATGTCTAAATCACATCACTTCTTAAAATTTGTGTTTTCTTCCTCATAGTTCATATGTCCATTTAGCTTAATTTCCTTAAATGGTTATGATTAACATACAATCTGATTATTTGTCACCTATTAAATATCCTATCCACCCATGTCCTGGGGGATCTCTCTGCCATTGTCACCAGTGTATCCTCTTTTTCAAGTAGTCATCATATACATCTCTACCAAAGTCTGTCCTGAGATTTGGGGAACATAAATTACCTTGTGCTGAGAGAGCCAGAAGGGCCTCTATATGTCATCCATAAAGATCAGCTTAAATATATGTATTTTAAATTTCAAATCTTACATCTGTTATAATATAGACTAAAAATAGATTTTCCATGGAAAGCTTTCACTATGTTATAGTTTTATGGCAGTTAAATACAGGTCTATTGACTTCTACAATTTTTATTTAAATATATTAAATATAGAAGCTACATAAATCTAAATGTATAGCTCAAGGTACTATCACAGAGTGAAGATGTGCACATAAGTACCAACAAGGCATGGAAATAAAGCACTCCCACATGCTAAGAGTACTCTTCTGATCCCTTTCACTGGTACATTATTCCGCTTCCCCAAAGCAAACCAATATTCTGGGTTTTAAACTACATAGACTAGTTTTTGCAGGGCTTGGATTTTATATAAATAAGCCATGTAGTATGTATTCTTCTGTGTTTGGTTTCTTTTGCTAAAAATTATTGTGGTACTCATCTATATTGTGGTGCGGGGTGACTGTTCATTTTCATATTTGGGTCTCACATTGTGTACCCCAGGAACAAAACCTGAGATAAACATTATTATTTAAATGATTTCATCATTCCTAATAAAATGTCAGAGGGAAAGGTGGTAATTGAGTATGGATGTGGGATAGGGAAGATTGGAGGCAAAGTAAGGGTACAATGTAAACCAGAGTTTGTAGGAGGGAACCTCACAGGGGATCTTACGCTTCATTTGTGTCTAGATCAGGGGTAGAGAAGCTGGAAGACTTCTACTATTGCACCTGTCACTCATTGGTTAAGGGTTAAGGGTTGCCCCCACAAAACATTTAATTTCCAGGCCCTACTGCCTCTCTTAGGGAAAAGTACCTGGCAATTCACTCCCAAAACAATCCGATATTGAAAACCCCATGAATAGCAAAGAAGCACTGACAATAGTGCCGGGCATGGCACAGTGTCAAAGAGTGTTTCATTCTGTGTACATAAGGTGGCTATGAGTCAGACCCAACTTGACGGCACCCATAACAACAATATTGGCTCTCTGGGTACAAGGTAAATTATGTTCCCTAAATCTCAAGACATCCTTTGATAGAGATGTAGGTGTTGATTGTTGAAAATGAAAGTACATTAATGAAGATGACAGAGGGATCTCATAGGACAAGGGTGGAACACCAAAAAATCTGTTACAAGTAACATATATCATTATTTGTTCATTACAGTGTTGACAGGCATTTGGGTTAGTTTCAGGCTTTAGGCTGTTATGAACAATGCTGCTATGGATCCTCTTTGATACGTCTTTTGCATGCATTGCAACAAGACATACACCTACTAGTGGAATTACTGGGTCATATGTGCTTGTTAGTCTTTCATTTAATAGAAACTATTAACAGTTTTCATAGAACTTTCAACAAAGGATTGAACCAGGGGTTCAAATCCAAGGAAATGGGTTCAGACCCAGATATGGGTTCAAACTGTTAAAATTTAGAGGGCTTGGGTTTGCTTCAGATTTGAATTTAAGTCTTATGAGTCAATAGCAGGCCTTCAAACCAGACTCAAACCTGAACTCTGAACCTGTTCTGGTTCAAGTATTTTTTAAAAATTCATTGAACTCAAACCTGAACCTAACACACAGTGAAAAATTGGGTTCAAGTTCATCTTGTAGTGTTTTTTATTTTGTATCATTAGCTATTTAAAAATTTAAAAAATATTGAAAGAATTATTTATCTATCTACACATAAGATTAAAATTTTAGACCCAAACCTAAGCCCTCTAAATTTTAGCATATTGAACTTGAACCTAAACCCAAATGTTCTTGGGTTTAAAGCTCTGCTTCTAACAGTTTATACTCTCACCCAAACTTTGTGAGACTTCCAGTTGCTCAATGATCTCATCAGAACTTCACAGTCTGATTTTTTCGCCATACTGGCAAGTTTGCAGAGACACCTAATTTTAGTGTTATTTGGTACTACTTAGCATTTCTCTGATTTCTGATGGGATTGAGCCTATTTTTCATGATTATTGTCATTTGAATAGCCTCTACTGTGAAATTGTGCTTAAATGGTTGCTGATTTTTTTTTATTGAGTTGATTTTTCTTATTGATTTGTATGGGTTCTTCATGCAGTTCAGATTTAAGTCCTCCATCAGTGATACTATACAGTAAGCTGAATAATGAACCTGTAAATATATCACATCTCCCTCAATATGCCAGGCCTGCCTAAGTATATCAGGTCCTCATCCCTGGGCCCTGCAAATGTTACTTTATGTAGTAAGGATTTTACAGATGTGATTAAAGATACTAAGATGAAGATGTTATCCTGGATTATCCAGGTGGGCTATAAATGCAATCACAGGCATCATTTGAAGAGGGAATCAGAGAAAGAATTGGCACATATACAAGAAATAAGGTGGTAAGGAGCAAGAGCTTGGACTGACACAGACACCAGAAGCTGGAAGAGGTAAGGAATAGATTCCCTACCTGGGAATCTGGTACTTTGATTTTGGCCCAGTGATACTAATCTCAGGCTTCTGTCATTGAGAATTGTGAGGGAACATATTTGTGTTGTTCAGATTTATGAGGTTTGTGATAACCAACTAGAAATTAATATCAATGGGTTGCAAATATTATCTGTACTGTGGCCATGGCATTTTCATTCTTTAGATGTGACTTAATGGATAGAAGTTCCCAATATGAATGGACTCCAATATATCAATCTTTCCTTACGGTTAGTGCTTTTCTTTTGCCACGTTCAAGAAATGGTTTCATGTCCTAAGCACATTAAAATGGTCTCCCATGCTATCTTATTTCACTTTTTAGTTTATGTCCATTAACTTCCTAGATTGATTTTCTATGTATAATATGAGATAAGGAGGTCAGATTTAATTTTTTATCCCTGCATGGATTGGCTTATGATTCACGACCATTTATTAAAGCAACTATCCTTTCTCCTCTAAACTTCAGAGATATTGTTATAAGTGAGATGGCTGTATATTATAGATCAGTTACTCCTATGTCCCATTGTTCTCATTGTCTTTGCACAAGCACACTTGTCTAAATTAACTTAGCCTCATATTAAGTCTTGATATTCAGCAGAGGTAAGTCTCCAATCTTATTTAAGATTTTCTTGTTTATTTGACCTTTGTATATCCATATTGTTGTTGTTGGGTGCTGTCAAGTTGAGTCAGACTCATACTGACCCCTGTAGGCTTTTCAATGGCTGATTGTTTGGCGATTGCTTCGGAGGTGGGCTGCTACGTCCTTCTCTCATTTTGTGTGGTGTTCAAAATGGAATCTGGGGCCACAGAGAGTATGGAGCAGCACTCTACCAACTGAGTTAAACCCCAACATCCATGGTTGTTGGTTGGCAGGTACTTTTGAGTGCATGTCTGACTCATAGCAACCCTACGTGCAACAGATGAAACATTGCCAGTGTTTCTCTGCTATTCATAGGGTTTTTCAATGGGTGATTATTTTCTGGAAGTGCGTTGTTGGTTCCTTCTCCCAAGCCTCTAGCACTTAGTGTTCCCAGGCAGTCTCCTATCCAAGTACGAACCCGGTCTGACTCTGCTTAGCTTCCAAGATCTGGTGGGATCAGATACCACAGTGGTATAGCTGCAGGCTGTACATTAATGGTTTTAGAATTATTTTAATGGATTCTAAAAATATCTGATGGATTTTTACTTGAATTGTATTGATTCTATAGACCAATCTGCAATGATTTATTGCTTGCAAAAATGACTTTCTTCATTCATAAACATGTTATTTCCTTCCATTTATTTAGAACTTTGTTCCTCAAAAAGATGTTTCAAAGTTTTCATTAGACTTATTTCTACTTATTTGCTTTTTGTCATTATTATACATTATGATTTGAAAATGTCATTTTCTTAACTCTTTGAGCTGGTAAAATAGAAATATGATTGAATTTTTAAAATATTGACTTTCTATCAAGCCAAATAGGTCAAAGATAAATTTGCTTATCCAATTAAAAAATTCTTTTGCATTTCATATGTATGCAATTTTATCATGTACAAATAATCTATCATTTCTTATTTCCAATACTCAAATGATCTCTTCATTTCTTCATTTCCTTGTTGTTATTGTTTTGGCTAGTTCTTTTTTTGGGTGGGGCCTTGTTTTTGTGGGTTTTTTAATTTGAATTTCACATGTAAGAGAGAATATGCAGTATTTGTCTTTCTTACCCTGGCTTATTTCACTAAATATGCTGATCTCCAGTTCCATCCATTTTTCCTGCAAATGACATAATTTCATTCTTTTTTATGGCTGAGTCAAACTCTATTGGGTATGTATACCACATTTTCTTTATCTTGCTAGTTGTTTTCTTTGTTCTTCATCTCATTGTACCTCTTCTGTTTTTTTGCGTGAGTTAAGTATTTCTTATAATTCTGTTTTACCTCCACTATTGGCTTTTTATTTATGCATTTCCTTTAAATGTTTTATACTGATTTTTCCAAGTCTTAAGGTATAATGTATATCTTTAATAATATTAAACTTGTTGTATAGTATAAAAATCTTACAATGATTAGCCCAAATCTTCCCTTATTTTTCTGCAACCTTATACACATTTTTTTTTCGTCAGCACTTGGGAGTTGAACCCAGGCTTCACATAAACTTTGTTAGGTTCTACTACTAGGGTGTACCCCTAGCCCACTTTTGATTTTTTATTTTGAATTATGCTCATGTGTATACATTGAGTAATATTTAAATCAGGTTAAGCATGTCATACACTTTAATTTTACATATGTAGTAACACTCTGCACGTTGCTACTCTATGTTAGACCGTTTGCATTTTAAATGAATTAAAAGTAAGGAAAGCCAGTTATATATAGAAAGGAGGTGAACAGCATGTCTAGGAAAACCATTCACAGAAAAGAAGCCCCCAAGATCAAAATATAAGAAAGCTAAGCTTTAATAGCACCATAACACCTAAGCAGGTGAAATTTCCACAATAGAAATTTCTGTTGTTCCTCCACTCCCGGAAGGCTCAGGTAGCAGCTGGGAAGATAATGAGCAATTTTCATATCAACAAGGCAACTAGTGGGTCGTTATAGGCACCCACTTAGAGGTTAAGATCCTGTTGCCTTTGGCACCATGCCGAAAATGTAAAATGTAAATGTAGTGTGTATGTGTTAATAATAGGAATGTGAGCCTAGAAGAGGTAGCTTCAGTATTTAATAATGGACTATGTTTGGTCTTGTTAAATAACTGTGTAAAAAAATATAAATATTTTTGAAAGGCAAAATATAAGAAAAGGCACATTTTTAACTTAATTTTATTTATTCCACCTCCTACTCTCTTCATTAATATATGTAGATCCAAAGTTTTGTTTCAGAATATGAACTTTATACTTAAAGATCTTTCTTTAACATGTCATATACTGTAGATCTGCGGAAATGGATTTTTCTCTATAGTCTGCAGATCTACTGTTTTAAGAATGTGTCATATGCTTGGTGCTAGCATTCATTTTATTAACACTATCTTTTGAGTGAACATCATACTACACATTGCTGCCATAATTCAGTGCAACTTCAAAAAGTAATACATAGATAACTTCTCTTAAAATCTGTATATGTTTTTGGCGCAACCAGTATATTTTAACTGCTTTGGAATTCTGAAGTTTTATTTTATCTATGAGCACTTTAAAGAATTCACCTCAACCATTCTGTAGCTTACATAATTTCTTTTGAGAGTTCTGCTATAAGTCTTATTTTTATTCTGCTGTAATGTAATGTGTCTTTTTTCCTCTGGTTATCATCAAGGTTTTCTTCTTGTCTTTGGGTTTCAGCGGTTTGAATATGATATTGCTGGGATTTTTTTTGTTTTGTTTTAATTCATTCTTCCTAGCATTTTCTCAATTTCTCTGTGGTTTGGTGTCTGCATTAATGTTGGGAAATTTCCAGCCATTTATTCTTCCAATATTTCTTCTGGTCTCTTTTCATTATCTTCTCCTTTTGAATTTCCTGTTACATGTAAGTAATGTTGGATGATGGCCTACATTGCTTGGATATTTTGCTGTTTCATTCCCCCCTACCTTTGTCCTTCAGTTTGGAACATTTCTGTTGAATTGTCTTCAATTCACTAATTCTTTTTTCAGGAATGTCAAGTTTAATGAGAAGCCATTTGAAGGCACTTTTCATCTCTGTTACTGTACTTATTTGTTTATGTTTTATTTCTAGCATTTCCATTTGGTTCAGTCTTACAGTTTCCTTCTCCCTACTGAAATTACCTATATAACCCTGCATGCTTTCCTCCTTTTCTACTAGAGTCAGACATATTGATCAGAGTAATGTTACATCTGCTATTACATAGTTCCAACATCACTATCATTATCTGAGTCTTGTTCTGTTGATTGCTTTGACTACAGTCCATGTGAGTTTGTGTGTGTGTGTGTGTGTGTGTGTGTGTGTGTGTGTGTGTGTGTGTTTATTGTTGTTTGGGGATTTTGGTTTTTTGGGGGGATTTCTTTGCTTTTGGTATGCCTTATATTTCTTTTGTTGTTGAGAACTTGACATATTGTGTAGCAATATAGAAGCAAATAGATTTCTAAGCCTGGAAATAAGCAAGCCTTTGCTTCTGCTAGTCCTTTAGTATGGGGAGTTATCATCAGTACACCATGAACTTCAAATTCCTTTAGCATTACCTTATTTTCAGGGTAGTGACTAGTTTCCTAGAGGGTTTGTTTCTATATCTGCTCCACTCAGATTTTGGTCTTCCCTTTGTATTGTGCCTAGAATGTCTTCCCATAGCTCTTCTTGTTCCCCCAAGAGCAGGAAAAATACTTTTACTTAATGCTTGCTATCCTAATGTGGGTGGAGGAAAGGGGCCTTCTTGGTTATACTGATTATACTGTAGTCTCAGGCAAGCATTTTCAATGGGGATTAAAGCAGAGCTATATTGGTGACCCTGTCTCAGCCTGACATTTAGCTCTGGACCATATACCTATTCTTCTTCTTTCTCCAGAAGGAGAATGGGTGTTTTATAGTTCCCTTACCTTAGTTGTGATAAGTCTTCACAAGGTCCCTAAGATCAATAGAGTTTGTTGTCCATCCTTACTGTATTAAGACCCACTTCTCCATGGGAAAAATGGAAAGAAGGATCTGTTGGAGTTTTGTACCTTTTCTATAGTTGTTGCTCTTTAACTCACTAGACCTGTTCTTTATATGAGGCTTTCCCATGACTCCCATTGGTCTTTGTTGCAAAAAGAGCCTGAGAGCTGGAATTAATTTCCCTCTTGTTTATGGTTTCCAGTATTCCATATCCAGTCTTCAGCAACCTGTTAAAAAATTTAGCTGTATTCTGCTATGTGTTTTTTGGTATGTGTTCCAGGTAAAGAGGTACTTGCCTATATCTGTCTGTGGGGACACTTGTCTCAGATTTCATGTTAGTTAATTGATTTGGGCCTTTAACTCTCCAATACGTTTTAGGAAAGTTGTGTGTTTAGATCGTTCAAGGTGCTGTTTTTCTTATTGTTTTGTAAGCATGGGAACAATGTTCTTTCCAGCTTACTATGTCCTATAGGGAAATAGATATTCACTTTAAAGTCATTAATTTTCAAGATACAATAAAAGCTCTTAGTACTAGTGATCAGGAGTTTACTAGCAGGGTAGTCTGAGGATTTTCTAGGTAATTAATAAGCAAATGATATCAGGTAGTCTATAATAGTCCAATGAAGGAAAAAGTAGATGCATGAATGGTGATATTATTTTCCTATAATTTGTATCTGATTGTTTTATAGAAAGAATCTAAATGTAACATCAGGTCTACCATTTAAGAGACATGAGCACAACCAAGAGGCATGAGGCTAAACACAAAGTTGGATACTTTGGAATCAGATCTAACAAAAGAAAAGAAATAAAACAAAAATCATGAATGAAAAAATGTTAAGCTCTCTGAAAGACATTAAAATTTAGTACTTTTCTGTTTTCATTTGCCTGATTTGAGATAATTCTTCAATTTTTTTTCAATTATAAATTGTGGAAAATTATTTTGGGAATAAAATTAGAGGATCATAAATCATGTAGAACAAATGCTTACAAGACTGCTTAGAAAATTCTACCATTCAACTATGAAGTTCACCTTTTACCCTTCAGTATGATAAGTGAATAATGAACATGACAGTCGAACTGGACAGCCAGTGGAAAACCAACATAAACCAGTTAATGGGGAATCCTAGATTTGGCACTGCTTATGAAGCAAATGCACCCTTTTAAACTGTAATTTTTGTGCAAGGAGCAGCATAGTTTTCATCAGGACTCTGTGGCCAGCAGAAACATCCACTTAATTCATTTTACTAGCAAGTATTTTACACTTTTACATGAACAAATAAGAATGACTCTGGCTGAAAGCGTCCTGTTCCTTTCCTTTAGTGCTTTTGGTAGCAAAGGACTTTTGTCAGATGTAAGACAGTCCTTCTATCCTGCCCATAGTCTCTTATCATTAGAGATATTCGAGAGATGGAATGTATGGACCTCTACTTTCTCCATATTTGAGAAAATATCAGTCACCCAAGTTGATGAGCATGAAAAGAAAAGTGTGTGTCGTGCTCTCTTGGACCCCCTCATTTTCCATCCAAATTTCATCTTTTCAAAGAGAATCAGTATGCCTCTGCTTTGTATTTCAGCTCATTTTAATATAGAAAATAGTACTGATTTATCTTGAATCAATTTTAACAGTTCTCCAAAAAAATCAAATAGGATGATAGATTTATCTCTGTGGTTCTGTAAATTTTATTTAAAATTTTCACAAGTCTCTCCATTTTTTTTTTTCTGCAGGAAATATGGTTGAAGTATGTGTCTGGTTGACTTTGCACTGTATCTATTTTCCTATAGTGTACTCTCTAAGCACAAAACTATTTTTAAGCTGATCAGTTTTCTATTTCTGATCACCATCAATGAGCTTGAAACTGTTAGCCAATAAATGAAATCAGTTGGTGAGCTCTTTAGTATTTACATCATAGATTGACAAGCTATGACTGACAAGCTAAATTCAGCCCTCACACTAAAATGATCTTTACATTTTCTAATGGTTAAAAAAAGTAGACTAATATTTCCTGACACATGAAAATTACCTAAAATTTAGATTTCAATGCCTATCAATACAGTTTTATTATAACATACCCACACTCATCTGTTTATGTGTTATTTATAGATCCTTTCACATTGCAGTGGCAGAGGTGAGTAGGTGTCACAGAGCTATATGGCCCACAAAGCCTGAGCTGCTTTTTTTTTTATGTTCATTGACAGAAAAAAATGTCCTCACTATTATTACATATAAAGTATCTAGATAGATAGATCAAGATCAGGAAAATATTGTGTCAAATAGGTCATGCAGAGGCATGAATGGCTTCTTTATCATGGCATTTGTGACTTCCTAAAATGTATTGGATGTTTATGAAATAAGGTATTTGATCCTTGTGATTATATTCAGCTAATACTGACACCTTCCCCAAAATGCATACACTACAGGCTTTTTTCTTTTTTTCTTTTCTTTTTTTTTTTTTTTGTGGTACTGGGGGTTGCGCCCAGGGACTCATGCTTGCATGCATTGCAAGTGCTGGACCACTGAGCTGCACCCTCAGCCCACTTTTTTTACTTTTTGGAGACAGGTTCTCTCTAAATTATGCAGACTGCCTCTGCTCTCAAACTTGTAATCCTCCTGCCTCTGCCTCCCGAGCCACTGGAATTACAGATGTGCGCCACCACGCCCGGCCCATACACTACAATTTTGACTTGACCTTAATGATAGGAAGGCAGTAAAGCCCCTGGGAACTCCTTTTGTTGTTGTGGCAGGATTCAAACTGAAAAGAAACATAGTGGTTGCCACAATTGTCTCAAACATAAAAAGATCATGTTCATGGCACAATATTGGGGAGTGTTTCATTAGGGTTGCTATGAGTTGGATCTGACTCAACAACATCTGACTATACTGAACCCCCACGTGTCTGTCAGCTTGTGCTGTAGGGCCTTGAGTGTTGCTGTGGTTCTGAAATTTATGCCACTGGTAGTTCAGATACCAGCAGGGCCACCCATGGTGGACAGGTTTCAGCTGAGCTTCCAGGCTAAGACACACAGGAAAAAAGAACTTGGCAGCCCACTCCTGAAATTGCCATTGAAAACACTAGGAATAGCAGAGAAACAGTGTTAAATGTGTTGTTGTTAGGTACTGTCGAGTCTTCTCCAACTCATAGCGACCCTCATAGGGTTTTCAATGTCTGATTATTTCGAGATTGTTTAGGGAGTTGGCTGCCATGTCTTTTCCCATTTATTGTGGTGCTGGGGATTGAACCCAGGGCCTCAGAGAGCACACAGCGACTCTCTACCAACTGAGCTAAACTTCAGCCCATGTCAAATATAGTGTGAAAATAAGCCCCGCAGGTTGGAGGGCATTGAAAAAAACCACTGGGGAAAATTTGCCTTCTCAAAGTAGAGTAGACCTTAATGACCAGAATGGGGTAAATCCCCTGGAACTTCCCTCTGCTGATGTGGCATGACTCAAAATGAGAACACCCATAGTGTCTGCAATATTGAGCTCAAACACAGAAAGCTCATATTTATGGCACAGTGTTGGGGAGTGTTTCATTCTGTTGTACATAAGGTCACTATGAGTCAGATCTGACTGGATGACACTAAGCAATACTATTCATGTTGTTGTTGTTGTTAGGTGCCGTCGAGTCAGTATCCGACTCATAGCGACCCTCATAGGGTTTTCAATGGCAACTGTATCGGGATTGCCTTGGGAGTGGATTGCCAGGTCCTTCTCCCATTTTTGCGGTGCTGGGAATTGAACTCGGGACCTCAGAGACTGCAGCGCAGCGCTCTACCAACTGAGCTAAATCCCAGCCCCAATACTATTCATACCTCCCCAAAAATGCACATACCACAGTATGGATTTTAAACATTTTACCTGAAGAAAAATTTTTAAATAATTAGAATGATTACTCAAAGCACACATAGAAATCTATACTCTTTTTCTATAATGATCACCAATTGAAATTTGTTTTTCTCTTCTGGCAAGTCCTTTAGGGGGTCTCTCTTCATTATTTCATGTAAGAGAAATTAGAAGGAATTATATAAAAAGAAAAAGAAAATTTCACAAATAAAATGTGAGATACTTATACTTCATAACTACTAACGTTCAATTATTTAAAATGTCTTATTAACCAAAGAATTAAAAAAGTTAATTTTTAAATTATTTTTTCTCATGATTATGAGCAATTGAACTTAAAAGCAATGAGAATATCAATATTTCAGAGATATTTTAGTAAGGAATTTGTATTATTCTACTTATATTTAGTTATTCAAACTATTTACTGATAGCTAACTGATTTATAGGGCTGGGATTTAGCCCAATTGGTAGAGCGCCACTCTGCAGTCTCTGAGGTTCCAAATTCGATTCCCAGCACTGCAAACATGGGAGAAGGACATGGCAGTCCTGAAACAATCAGTCTTTGAAAACCATATAAGGGTTGCTATGAGTCAGACATGACTCGACAGCCCCTAATAACAATAACTGATTTATACTGAATGCATACTTTTTGTGCTGTTGCTAATCTCAAACTAATGCTTTTGTCCAAAAGGTTTCTGTGGTTTCTTATGTGAGCTATGATTCTACAATTAATTTGACAGTTACTTTTGGATGTTAACAGGTTAATGTTGACATTATTCCATTGTTAAACATTAGCTCTAAATTATTTACAAAGTTAGTTTTTTTTTTACCAGTATCAGTTGAATTAAGTTGATGCTTCCTCATAGACACATGTTCTACAATATATTCATAATATAAATAATAGAAGATAAAAAAGAATGTCTAAATAACATCAGTTTATAGACCTAAATAATATTAATAGGGCATATCAACATTCTTCTTTCTAAAGTGTTATTAATTTGATGGCAAAAAATGTATATCTGTTATGTAAAGATAGTATATATTTTTAGGACTGGTGAAACAGAGAATATTGTATGCTCAAATGACCCTAAAGAAGAGTAAATCTTTGGGCATGGTGGTACATGCAATCCCAGTAACTTCGGAGGCAGAGGTAGGAAGGTCACAAGTTCAAGGCCAGAGGCAGCCTGCAAAATCTATCAAGACCTTGTCCCAAAAAATTAACTCAGTGGTAGAACACTTGCAATGTATGCATGAGCCCCTGGGTTTGGTTTGCCAGTACAGGAAAAAAAGAAAAAAAGAGGTAAACTTTCTTAAATGTGGGTAAAATCAGGAAAAATTATATTAGCCCCAAAGAATTCCTCTAAATATCAAAACAGTATGAGAGTATTATTGATGGCTTTTGTAGTACCCTAGATGCTACTGTTAACTATGGAAAAGAAATAACAAAGCTCAGTTCAATTATTGTGTTATATATTATATAGGGGCTGGGATGTAGCTCATTTGGGAGAGCACTGCTCTGCAGTCTCTGAGGTCCTGGGTTCGATTCCCAGCACTGCAAAAATGGGAAAAGGACTTGGCAATCCACTCCCAAGGCAATCCCAAAACAATCAGCCATTAAAAACCCCACGAGGGTTGCTATGAATTGGACACGATTTGACAGTACCTAACAAAAAAACAACATATCATATATTTATATTTAAAAATATGTCATTACTACATCTGTACCTACAACTTCCTTTTTCTAAAAGCATGGTTCAAGTCACCTTAATACAATAAATGTATTTGAATGCCTCTCATGTGCCAGGTACTCTGTATTAGACTCTGGAGAGGATGCTGTTGACCAATATATAGACCTGATTCACAGGCCAACAGTCGATTCAGCATGTATGTGATAACTACAAGGTCAGGTGTTTATTAGATCAGGTTATGGGAAGAAAAGACTGAAAGTAGCAGTCTGAGCTCTGATTCAAGGGAAAACTGAATGCTACGGTTATAGTTTGAATTTTATTCTGTACTCTTTAAAAACTTTTGAGCAACTGGTAATTGTGTTTAATGATTGTGCTTAAAAACTATAGAAGAAAATATGGACAGAGTTGTCCTTTGTTTTGTTCTATTATTTTCTCCTTCCAACCACTTGTAATCACCAACATTAAGAAGTAGAAAAAAATCACATTAGTAACATTGATTACTGTAAATCCATAGGAATATTGACACTACCATTCATTCCTTTGCAGAATTACTTTACTGTTGCTACTGTTGTTTTTGTGTATAGGACAGACTTATAGTAAATAGAAAACTGGAATTTTTGAAGTAAATTTTACCGAGATCTAACGAAAATAAAAACAGGGATGATTTTCACATGACTTTTACACTGAATTTATTTAGTAACCTAATTAATTCCTGTGTTAAATAACTTTATTTAATGTCAGCCTGTCTCCTCAAACTTTAAAAAAAACATAATAAAACAACAACATCAAACAAACAAACAAAAAACCCTCTAGCTCCCATCACAGCACTATTTTATTTGGGATTATGTTATGTAGAAGTGTGTCCACAGCTGCACTCAAGTAAAGGAAATGTGTCCAAGACCAGAGAAAAAGCTTTGTTTAGCTTACCCTGATTTAGTTAGCTTTTGATTTTCATAAGTCTGTAAAGACTGGCCATCTTTTAGAATTTCCAAATTGATTCAATATTTTTTCTGCAATGAAAATCAAAGAGGAAGCCAGGTGTGGTGGTGCAGGCCTAAAATCCCAGCATCTTGGAAGGGGGAGGCAAGAGGATTGTGAGTTCAAGGCTAGAGGCAGCCTGTATAGCTTAGTGAGACCCTATCCCAAAATAAAAAATAAAAAGTGGGCTGGGGTGCAGCTCAGTGGTACAGCACTTGCAAAAGCACATGTGAGGCTCTGAGTTCAACACCCCAGTACTACCAAGAAAAAAATAATTAATAGAAAATCACTAATTTAGCTTTGAACTTTAACATTTTTAACTTTATTTAAAATTAAATATAATAAATAATATGAATGAGAGAGCAATAGTAGTTATTATTACTGTTATATCAGTCAGGGTTGGATCAGAAATGCAGAGCTACCATGAGAATTATCAAATAATGGATTCATTATAACATAAGGCCTTACATAATTGTGGGAGAAGTGGAGGCATTAGAGGCCTGGCAGGAAGAAGAGCTGGACATAGAGCAAGGGAGAGTGAGGACAAATAAGGACCCATTGCTACTTCTGCATCTTCTTTCACCATATCTAACCATGACATTCAAAGCATGATAGCTACTGCTTCACTTCCAGTTTCCAACCTTTGTGCAAATTTCTCTGATGCCTAAATTTAACCAGGAACTATACAGGGAAAGTAATCCTGAGAAACAAAGCTTCTGCTTAGAAAGGTTGACACAAAACTACCTCTCTGCTATTTTATAAATCATTTCTGTATTCATTAATTTATTCTCCAACTATTTAAGAAAATCTTACTATCTGTCAAGTTCCTTGCTGGTTGTTGAGGATATAATTCTAAACAAGAATGTTCCTTCTCCTCAAAGTTCAAATTTTTTTCAGGTAAAAAAAATATGAATATTTTAATTTAATTATTAAATGTTTGCAAGTATAAGGAGAAGGAAAGGTAAATGTGAGAGAACACTTGAGGCCCTTCCAATAAAGTTCTCCAGTGAAGCCTTTCCAAACAATGAGAAAGCTAAGCTGATACTTGACAGATGAGAAGAAATGATGGCGGGGTAGGAAACCAAGGAAGTAAAGTCATGTATGAAATGCCCAGAGCTGAGAGACAGTGTGGTGTGTTGAAAGAACTGAAAAACGTTCACTATAACTAGAATTCTAAGTCCCCAAGAGGAATGGGTAACTTTTGATGAACATATTACTTTCCTTTATAAGGAGGAGTGGCAGTAGTAAAAGATTCTACAGGGAAAATATTAAATGATGCAGGAAACATCAAAAGAAGATGGGAAGAATACACAGAGTCATTATACAAGAAAGAATTGGTAGATGACCAACCATTCCAAGAGGTTGCATATGAAGAGGAACCAATGGTGTTGAAGGACGAAGTGGAAGCTGCCTTGACAGAACTGGTGAAACACAAAGCTCCAGGAATTGATGGGATACCAATAGAGATGTTTCAACAAACAGATGCAGCACTGGAGCTTTTAACATGTTTATGCTAACAGATTTGGAAAACTGCTACTTGGCCAACTGACTGGAAGAGATCCATATTTGTGCCTATTCCCAAAAAAGGGGATCCAACTGAATGTGCAAAGTATCGGACAATATCATTAATATCACACACCAGCAAAATTCTACTAAAGATCATTCAGAAGCGACTGCAGCAATATATAAATAGGCAATTACCAGAAAATCAAGCAGGATTCAGAAGAGGGCGGGGAACTAGGGATATCATTGCTGATGTCAGGTGGATATTAGCTGAAAGCAGAGAATATCAAAAAGATGTCTATCTATGTTTTATTGACTATGCAAAAGCATTTGATTGTGTGGATCACAACAAATTATGGATAACACTTCGGAAAATGGGAATACCAGAACACCTAATTGTGCTCATGAGAAATCTGTAC
>VMDO01026586.1:0-26467 GCA_007922755.1 Pedetes capensis | reverse complement strand
TGACAGGTGTGTGCCACTGTGTCTGGCTCATAATTAGATAACATCCGAATATGTTATCTAATTATGAATGTATTTCAGTGTAAGTATAACTAAAAAGCAGTATCTTTTTGAAATTTTGAAATTCAGACATAAATAGTATGATGAGGTATTATTTGTTGTTGTTGTTGTTAGGTGCTGTCAAGTCCTGTCTGACTCATAGTGACCCTTCAAGGGTTTTCAGTGACTGATTGTTTTGGAATTGCCTTGGGAGTGGATTGCCACATCCTTCTCCCACAAGGTCTTATTTAGCCATTAAATAATATATAATTCAAGACCCTAATTTCTAAAATAAAATTATTATTATTATTTTTTGGCAGTACTTGGAGGTTGAGCCCAGGGCCTCCCACATAATTTGCAAGTGCTCTACCACTGGGTTGCACCCCAAACTCATTTTTTAATTTTTTATTTTGAGTCAGGGTCTCACTAAGTTACACAGGCTGCCTCTAGCCTCAAACTCACAATCCTCCTGCCTCCGCCTCCCAAGTTGCTGGGATTACAGGTATGTGCCAGCACTCTGGACTCTAAAACAGAATTCAATCTTGAATTATAATTAACGCAACAGATTTAATCTGTTCATCTTTTATGATGGTTAAAAAGTCTAGAAAATAAGCATCACTGTAACAGCATGTCAGCATCATTTTATGAGACTCGACAGAGTCAAAAGTGTGAGGGCAGGGCAGTGTGGCTCAGTGGTAGAGCACTTGCCTATTCCTCATGAGGCCCTAGGTTTTGTTCCCCTGCACTGAAGAAAAAAAAGTGTGTGCCACTCATGTGTGCCCACACACGGGTATATACATGTATTTGCACATGTATCCATGTTCTTTTGCAGGTGGTGCAAATATTGGAGATGCCAGGGAGCAAATGTGATTCTGGAAACTGAGCAGAGTAACAGAATTGTGAATAAAAACCTAGGAAATGACTTGCAAATGTTCATTGTTGTTGTTGGTAGGTGCTGTCAAGTCAGTCCAATTTTGCTTATGGAAACTGTAATATACCCTTCAGGCAAATACTCCTGAAAATTCACAGAAGAATATGTTTTAAATAGCTTTTTTTTTTTTTTTCAAATCCTGCTAATCATGGCATTTTTAAAACTACAGAGTGGTGTAAAATGAAGAAAATTTTTTTCATGAAGTTTATATGTTTTATTTATCTATATTGCTGAAAATTGGTAATATCTTTTTCCTCAATTAGGATGGTATTTTCTAAGGAGATGACAGAAAAGGGTGAAATAAAAGGCTATGCTTCATATAAAATCTTAGTTCAGTGACTGCCTGGCTTTAAAATCAGTTTGAGAGAACATCATCCTAAAATTATAAATAATATGTTCATATTCTTCAAAAGACTATTGAAAATATAGCCGACATTAAGTGTCATATTCACCTATATGAGCACACGGTGACTGAAATCACAGAGGGCTCTTAGGTGAGAGAGCTCAGCAGAAAACTGTAAGGTGGAAAGATGCCGAAGACAAACCATTTGGAAAAGAAAATCAATAAATTAGAATCATTATATAATTTCCCTTGGGATTTAGACTGTTTTTATTTGGTGATTTTCTGGCTGTTAGTTATTCATATGGAAAATTCACAGAGTCATAATCTGTGATGACTGAAATTATTCGGCTTTTACACAATGATTATTTCATTAGAGAGAGAGAGAGAGAGAGAGAGAGGAACCAGCCAAAATAAGAAAAGAAGGAAATCAGAAAATAATTCCTTTCTGTACCAGAATCTGATGACAACCAACAATAATGCCTGAAGAGAAGAGAGGGAATTATATTAGAAAGGCTATTTCCTTGCTTTGTTTAGCATGCCACAAAAATTTCTTCTTTAAAGTAATACAAGTTTTTCATGATAGCTTACATTGAAGAGAATAATTTCTTCCTAAAATCAGCCATGGTTTTTCTTGCCTTCACTTTATCGCACGTAGGCACATTGAAAAATCTCCAAGAGTGGGATGGTACTGTCACTGCACCCAGCGACGTGATGATGGTATCTGGGTTGAGCTTCATTTTCTTTGTCAATGTCTATAATGTTTGCCTTATTTTCAAATAACACTCAATCCTGTCTCTAACATCAGTTTTTTTTTTTTTTTTATCTTACCAAAGAAGACAAAAGGCTGCATGCAGAAAAAGAGAAAAGGGCAGGAAAAGGCACAGCAGGGAGTTGTGGTCCTTCCTACTCACGGCAGCAAGACGGAAATGTGTTGTTGATCTGCTCCATGACCTCCGTCAGGTCTGCGTTGGTGTCATGAGGTGGGGCCAGCAGGTCCTCTGCGGCTGTGACAGCACATGAGAACAGTAATAAGCCTGAAATTAATGCCCAGCCTCCAACCCAGAGCTGTTTTCCAGGTGAAAATACTACAACCGGCCACAAAATACCACTGGGATGTGAGTTCTCATTGACAAGGACAATTTCAGGGGGAAATATCAAAAACATTTCTGCATTCATTTATTGATTATATATATACAAACATGTGTGTATATATACATATATACATATATACATGTGTATATATACATGTATGTGTATATATGTATGTGTATATGTACGTGTGTATGTATGTATATATATATATATGGCTGGGATTTAGCTCAGTCAGTAGAGCGCCACTCTGCAGTCTCTGAGGTCCTGAGTTCTGGCACCTAAAAATAATATATAAATCTTTTTCTTCTTGTAGTGCTACAGATGTAACCTAGGAACTTAGGAACTCACACATGCTAGGCAAGTGCTTTACCACTGAGCTACATTTCTCCCCACCCCCAATAATGTATTTTTTATAATTAAAATGTATTAGCTATTTGTGTAGAAAGAATCCATACATCAAGGGGAAATATTACTGAAATATGAGTAACATAGTCATTTGATTTCAATGTATCACTTGGAAATCTGTTATTTTGCTTGCTAGTATTTTTCCACACAAAAAAAATATTCTATCAATTGCTTCTGTTTTTCTTTTTGGAATTTCAGCTTATACTGCCACAAAAGCAAAGGTAATGTTATAAGATATTTTTACTTTGATATGTTTTTTAATGCTATAACCAATAGTTAATAGTTATCTTATTTAAGACAATATTAAATTGACAGGACTATTTCTCTTTTTTTTTCAGTTTAATGTTTCAAGAGATATCCTACAAATAAATGAATTGAGTTACAGTATGTGGTCTTCAGTAGAATTCCCACTGATAACAAAATGTCATTCCTGAATGCCTGGAGTCCTTCCTGGTGTCAGTGACTGCTCTCCATTGAGACCAGTGATGGTCTTGGTTGCAACTCTGTCTCAGACAATGTCCACAGGGAATAGGATGGATAAAGAAGATAAATGCATTCCCAGTCATGGGCAGAGAAATCCATGTTTAGTATCATCCTTCAATATCAGGCTCTGAATATATGCACAGGTGAATCTTTTGGAGACATAATATACTTTTTTAAAAAAGGAATCATTCTCAAAGCAAACAAAAAATTAATTTCTAGCTCATTCCGAAAGGAAAGAGCACTTTCTTCATCTTTCACTGACATTCCATCCACTCCTACATGTTATATAAGCAAGTATATTGTAGCTAAAATGTTTGCTTTCTTGATAGAGTTAAAATGGATCTGCACTCATTTCAGACCAAAGAGAATATTGTTTTACACTCTGTGACACCCATGTGTAAGAATGCTAATAAAGAGAAAAGCAAACAAACGGCAAAGTCCAAGAAGACTGGGCACAGTAGATGTGTGCTGGGGACACCCACCTGCCTGGTGGAACTGTGGGCCTGGCTCCGGGTCAAGCGAGTAGCTCAGTGCAGAATGCTGAGGCGAAGCCCACGGGGAGACACCATTGATTCGGGAATCAGATTCAGGCTGAAATCACAGCAGAGGTTAGAGCAGAGAAAGGATTCAAATAACCCTTGAGCAAAGAGTTCCTTTTTAACTTCCTCTCTCTCACCAGGGGTAATTAAATTAGAAAGAGTTCTTCGACCTCAGGTCATTTCAAATATATAGCAGCATCCGGGGGATGGGGACACAGTGATAACAGGGGGATATGGGCACTGCCACTTCACTGAGTGCCAAGGGCTCCTTCCCTTCGGTTTGGCCCCTTGAAGAACTCATGAGGTTTTAATGCCAGATTTAATTTTCTATGTTGTCTAGTATTTCAATATCAATCAAATGAATTTATAAACAGCCAGTATTGATCTTTCAAAACTTAGCACTAGGCTTGTAAAATGGTAAATTTATCAAATTGCAAAATTAACTCATATTTAAAGGTAATATCAGAGAGAGTTTCTAAGAGGGTTGTTTTAGATTTACTTTCTTGACTGCAAATTCTAACTTTGCCTCTTAGAAGCAGTATAAGTCTGGGTAAACTACACAACCTTTTGTGCCATAGATTCTTTGTTTATAAAATGCAGATGGAAACCATAGTGTCTGTGTTGTAGGATTTTGTGGGGAGGGTGATGACTCAGTAGTTCTAAAGTGATTTGCACAGTCAAAATGACACCTGGCAAACACTTCGTAAATGCAAGGCTGTGCAGTCTTTGAAACGGTGATGGATATGTTGACAAGTAGATGGTCAAATTAGAAAGCAGGATCTGTTGTATAAGGAATGAAGAAGTTACACTTTTTTTATGTAGATTTTTCCATTAAATCTATATTAGGTGAAGTCTGGTAGTTTTGCCTGTTTATACTATCGGGGTTAAATGTCCCATCTACTTCTGGCATTGACATAAAATCGTTAAGAAGAAATAAGAGCTCCACAGTCTGGGATATCCAGAGCCATTTAGATACCAGCTATCTCTAAAGGCATTACTGTGCAATTCTGAAGGCGCATGAGCCATTAGGCAGCTCTGTCTAATGGAATGGAGGGAGCAGAGATAGAAAAGGATGAGCCCAAGAGCCTTTAGCCTTCCTAAGACCATCAACAACCATGACAAATCAAGGTACCAAACTTTCCTTCTTCAATAATTCCAAGTATGCACTAAGTTGTTAACACTAATACTTTACATTCTGAAATGAGATTACATGAGAAAACCCATCCCTCATTCAGGCACCGCTCAGAAACTTGAGAGTCACGACACAAGCAATATAATTTTTCTATTGTATATGACAGGCACTGAGGTTAAGAATCAAACATTCTGAGGTCTTAACAGAATGCCAGGTCTGAGTCACTCTTGGGAACTATTATTCTCTAAAGATGCAGAAGTTGGAGGCCCTGAAGTAAACCTTCCACAAAGCAGCGTCACACAAATTCTGAAACGACAGGCATGGAGAAAAATGCATGGTCAATTACAAGGACAGATTTGTAGCCCACCATGTAGGTAATGCAGACATTACCATATTTTGAATGATTCTGACAAGTTAAAAACACACGGATAGCAACTGTGACAAGAAGGTTTTCTAAAATTTGAGCAAATCACAGGAAAGGAAGTTGTTTCTGGTTAAATTCAATAAATCATTTCTGGAAAAACCATTCCTATTTCACTGCTGAGGGACTTCACAGTGCAAAGGCTGGAGGAAAAAGCAAACAATGACTTGAATGTTGATGTTAGGGACTCTTCAAAGAACGAGTTCCTATGCTCTTGGCTGGGATTCTACTAAACCAAACAGGCTACAAAGGCATCTTCATTACTAGTTTGTGACATGACATTTCCTTTTTTTTTTAAAGATAGAATCTCTCTGTATAGCTCAAGCTGGCCTCACACTCTCCATTCTCCTGACTCAGCCTCCCGAGTCCTGGGATTATAGGCCTACACCACCATATTCATGACTCTACTCTTTAAGGTAAGTGTCCCCAAGTACTTAACTCTCCATGGTGTGTTATGTCTTTATACATGATAATGCCGCGCTGTGATCTCTAACAAGATTGCAGGCAGCAAAAAGGCAGAAACTGTGGCTGATGCTTCTTCTATAAACCCACTTGTAAGTTATAAAATTGATTTAGAAGTCTTTGATTGGCACTGAGAAAAGCCAGAGAGAAGAAAACAGAAAGGGAGAGAAAAAGGATGGAAAGAAGTGAGGAAAGAAAGAAAGAAAAGGGAAGGAGGGAGAACAGGGTGAAGGGGAAAACAGAAAATGAGGATGGCACTTTCCTATGAAGGTATAATTTTGTATTCATCATATATACATTTTCATTACAATATAATGTGCATTTCTTATTGTCAAGAAAGTTTGCAAGCAAGTGCTATAATATGTAGTCCACTGTTAGGAAATAAGAGTAGCAAATTAATAACTATCCATTATTCAATTTCATAAAAATAGAAAATAGTGATTTTGGGAGTGTACATTCCTGACTCAGTGGAAGAAAGCATCAGAATACAGACATTAGGTCATAGGCTGTCCCTTCATCCCTTCTCTAACGCAGTGTAGGAAGACAATTGTCACAGGATCTTTCCTATCAAGCTATTCTGAGCTGAGGTGGAGTTAAAGAAGAATGAGAAATTCCACTGTCAACTGGAGAAACAGTGTTGGTGTCAGTGAGGATGTAATGTGTATATATAAAAAGGGATTTCCAGGCCAGTCTAAATTAAATTGACAGTGGAGGTGAGAAATGGAAGGTAGGCCTCTTCACTTCTACCAACACCAGGCCCAGGCCCCTGGGAGGGGCCGTGCTGGGTTCTGCGTACCTACCTGCTCCAGCAACTGTCGGAGGCGGTGCAGCTGAGACTCCAGCTGCTTATTGTGATCTTCTAAAATCTGCATCCTCGCCTCCAGCCGACCTTTGTGCTGCCGAAGGAGCTTTGCTTCTGCGATGAGCTCTGAATCCTCAGATGTGTGATGCGGAGATACGATTGTGTCTGGAGGTGAACCGACAGGGAGCCCCCTTCTCAGGTGTTGCTCCTTCAGCTGCTCATATTCCACCTGCAGATTCCTAATACAGAAAAGGACAAAATGGAATTGCTACTGGGTACATCGTCCTCTCTTCCAAATTGCCTATGAGCTCCAAATTTAGCTTGTACTACTATGGGCATGACTCAATGGCACCTAACAACAACAACAACAACAATTTCCTCTGCTGCTCTACACTCTCTGAGGACCCGGGTTTGATCCTCAGCACTGCAAAAAAACAGAAGGACATGGCAATCCACTCTCGAAGCAATCCTAAAACAATCAGCCATTGAAAACCCTATGAGGGTTGCTAATGAGTTGGATTCAAATCAAAGACACCTAACAACTATTTCCTCTGCTGTAAAAACATGTATTAACAGGGAGTTGAGCAAGCAGGAAGAAAGCTAGAGCTTCAAGCAAGAATGCTGAAAGGCATCACCGATGAAGCCCCACACACTGCTGGGTCTGCAGCCCACATTCCAGTGTTAAAGTCCTCTAAAATGTTGAAAACACTTTGATGTCTTGGACACTAGTTCTGAAAAGACAATGGGCAGGGGCCTCCTTGACAGGCACATGAAAGAAAGGACAACAGGTTTTCTTCTCCCAGGTGTCACACACCTTTGTTCCTCCTCCAGGTCAGCAATGATCCGCTCCAGTTCTCCACGTTCCTCCCTTTCCACAGACTTCAGGATCTGAGCTGGACTCTGTGGCTGGCTCACTGGCGACTCCCCGCCCAGCGTCTGGCAGTACTGCTGGATAAGGGCGTGTTCATCCTCCCTAGTGAGACAGAGGAGACGGACACAGAGGCTCATGTCTGGACGGAGAGGTCTCTGGACACAGAGGAAATAGAAACGATGATGCCCAGGTTGGTGGCTGGGCTAAGTTTGCTTTTCAGCTCAGGGTTTCCATCACTTCCCCTTTCAAAGTCTACCAAGATATTCATCCAACACTGCATATGTGTGATGCATACGAGCATTTCAGGCATGTCACAGCTGAACAGCTATTACTCACAAACCTCAGAAGAAATATTTTACTCAGCAGAGAAAATAAAGGCACAACAGCTGATAGAACTAAAGCTACACAGTTATACAAATATGCCTACACAGCTAATATACAAGATATGATAGGCAAAATCACTCCTCGAATGCCAAGAGAGTATGTTAAAAGACCATTGAATAAGAATAAACTGAATCCCCTGTCATTAGCATTTGAAAGCCACTCTGAAATGTTTTCTAGCCCACAGGATAGGGTTTATGATATTTATATTCTTACCACAAGTGATAATTGTAGATACTTTAAAAATATCTATAGATACGTTACTTGATTAGTTAAACAGGTAATTTTTAGGATCAATCATTCTGCACTGAAACATTAAGTGCAATTAATTCAGTAGAGTTCTCCCATTTATCTAACTAACTTGTCTCATTAGCTGGGTATATCAATAATGCGGTTGAATTAATGACAGACATAAGCAAAAGCATAAAGAAGTAGACACAGGGAGAAAATGCTTTTCAGCAGGCGTAGAATCTATTCTCTTCCTTTATGAGGCAGACCCAGGCAGAACACCTTCTAAATGTGTGAATGCCAGATCTCCTGGATTGTGCCAGCACAGAGCCCTTTAGTGGATTGTACCTGGCCTGTTTTGATGGCTTTCGGTAAACAAGTCCTAGAATCTTTGTATGTAGAGGATAGGGTTTCAGGAAAACACCATGTAAGTTATGTTGCTATCAAAGTACAAACAAAGCTACCCTAGGACTGAGCCCTTCCGTGTAAGCAATGTGGCTACACACATCTCTTAGCAACCTCGTCTGTGGCTGTGGGGCCAGAGTGTCTCCTAAGGCAGCCAGAAAGAACCTGGTGCATGGTGCCAGCAGTCCCGGATCTTTCCCTGCTTCACCTGGGGCTTGAAATTGCTTATGCTCTTAAGCTGATTCATAGTCCCTGATACGGGGCAAGAGCTCAATTCTTCTGGGTCTGGTATGAAAATCCAGGCTCATGTTATGATGGTTAACCCTGACAAAGAGTTCTTGGAAAAGGCACCGAGGCACTGGGCACTGAGATGAGAGAGACACGGTGATGACAAAGAGGAAAATGGGTGCTGAGCTTGCCAGACTGTGTGGGAAGAGGCTCCAAAGAACTGCTCAGGGATTTATTTTGCTTTCTTCCTTCATTTGGCTCCCCCCCTTCTTTCTTTCCCTCTTCCTCTCTTTAGACCTATCTATCTATGATATGTGATAGGCTTCTGCATGTGTATGCAGTGTATGTGCATATATATATATATATGTATATATACACATGTGCACATATATGCACACACACATATATATGTACACACACATATAAGTAAATAATAAAGGTCATCCACCTTGGTTAAGACCACAATATAAAATTAGATATCTCATCTCCCCTCCCTTCTTCTATCAAATGAATTTTAAAAAGAGGAGTGGGACCAAGTATGACAGCACACATCTATAATCCTAAATTTTTGGGTGGCCAAGTCAGGAGGATCATAAGTTTGAGGCTAGCCTGGGCTAATTAGTGAGATTGTGTCTATGAATAAATAAATAAATAAAAGATAGATAGATAGATAGATAGATAGATAGATAGATAGATAAGAGGTGGAGTGGGCCCCTTATAATAAAGTTGGAAACTGCAAATTAGGCATACATGAGACAAAGGGTGAAGTAAGCCATGGAATCATCCTTGACTACTTTCTCAGGAAAAAAAAAAGTCAGCATCTGTGGGAAGTAAATAAATAAAGGAGCCTCTATAAGAATCCCATGCTTGCTGCGAGGTTTAAAGGATGAGAAGAGTGGAAAATGGTCATCCTACCACTGTAGAGCAGCAGCATTTGGAAGCAGATCCAAATCTCCTAATTGCCCAAACGGCAAAATCAAAAGAAATCTGGCAGGGAGAGATGGGGAAATAGAGTATTTTCCTGATAGAAAGTAAATAGCCAAAAGCTTAAACTGAACTATGATAAAGAGGCCAAAGCAGGCTAGGAGAGTAACAAATGACCTGGATGAGGAGTTAAGGATCGCATGTGATGCTTGGAGGCATGTCACCTACTTCATATGGAGAGGAAAGCAGTGAGAGAGGAGGACAGAAGGACAGGACAAATGGACAAGGTATAAAGATAGAGTGAACATAAAGTAACTGCTAAATAAGAGGACAATAGAACATTTTGCAAATTATTTCTCAGGTGGATAAACAACGCAGAAGCTATAAAGATGAAATACTCAAGAAAAGAAATGCTAACATATATTCCAGTAAATTTTCTATATTTTAAGAATAACGCATCACAAGCAAGCAGCTCTAGATGAAAACAAAATCGTAAATCATTATTAAAGGAAGGAAAAGAGTTAGATTCTTACTGTCCATACTATTAAATGTTCAAAGACAATATACCAATTCCCAGAAGCCTAAACCAGGCCCTCAGATGACCAGCCAGGTCATTCATTTGTACAGGCAAAACCATTTGTCCATATGGCAAAAGACAGAAAGAATGAGCCGGGACAATGCCAAACAGAACACAAGGAGATGGTAATCTCAGGCACTGAAATTCATGAGGTAAACTGATTCTCACCTTGATTAAAAAATTAGCTATCTAATACCTGTGAACTGTTGTTGTTGTTAGGGGCCCTTGAGTTGTGTCTGACTCATAGCAACCCTCCTAGGGTTTTCAATGGCTGATTGTTTCGGGATTACCTTGGGAGTGGATTGCCACATCCTTCTTCCATTTTTGCGGTGCTGGGAATTGAACTCGGGACCTCAGAGACTGTAGAGCAGTGCTCTACCTGAGCTAAATCCCAGCCCCAATACCTGTGAATAGTATATCTAAAAGAAAGCCATCAAAAAACTCAAAGTAAAAGTTTTTAAAAAGGAAATAATATAAAGACATCGAGAATAAAAAGAACATGTGGCCTCTACACGCTACCTGGCTGAGTTGATCATAGATTTTGGCATATAGTTGACCCATGAGTTGACCATCGATTTTGGCAGATAGTTCCTCTCATATGTACAATACCATTTGATCATTTATACATTTGGAAATTTTATGCTACCAACTGATCCCAGGCATAAAATGTAGTGCTCAATATTATTGTAAGCTAAACTTTTGTTTTAAAGATTTGGGTAGTAGGAAGCCACTTGAAATTTGATTTGAGATGCATTTTGTTTCAACATTTACATAGATTTCATTTCTTTTGTGAAATTCATATGGTTTTAGCACATTATTACAATTATTATCATGATTAATGTTATGTTCTTTATTAGAGTGCCTAGAAGAAAAGGCAATTTTTACAAAAACAAACAGAACTTAAAAATAACTTATGTAACATGCAATTTTAGTCTTAAGTGTTTTCACAGATTATTAGTCCTACAAGAGAAATACAAAAATATCTACATCCTAGTTCTTGATTATATATAGTAAAAGTCAAGAGTATACTCTTGATGCAGATGATACATGACGTGCTAGATTAGGGTCATTATACATCAATGGTATGCTTTGTACTAAAACAAACTATTTCAACAATGTAGGTCTGTACTAAGAAATACTATTAGATGGAATATAATTATACTATATTTATCACAAATAGTAAATACTATCTAGATTAGAAAATTGGTACCTATCAGACAACAAAAGGACATGATTCATACAATGACCTTTTAAAAGTAGACAAGATACAAATAAAAATAAAAATTTCCTTTCTTTTAAGTGTGTTCTGTTCTAAGCTTCAGATTTGCCAGCAGCAATTCCAGCGCAAACCATGTACATGTTCCCCCTTTGATCCTTCCACATAACAGTGTCACCCATGGCCATAAGTCAGATAGATCCAACATTCTGATGGCAATGGCCTAAAGAATTATCCTTCAGTTCTGGCTTCTGAGATTCCCCAGGATTGATCTGGGTCCCATCCCTTCCTGAGATATGGTTGCTCACCTCCTTCTTTAAAGATAGATATCACATTTGAGATGAATATGCACCTGACTCATGGTATTGTCAGTTGCATCACATGCTTGGGAAAGCTGGACACTGATTAAGGGAGACAGGAGAAGAATTGATGCTTTTGAATTATGGTGCTGGAGATGATTATTAAATATACTATGGACTACCAAGAGAACCAACAGATCTGTCCTAGAAGAAGTACTACCAGAGTGCTCCTTGGAAGCAAGGATGGATAGACTGTGTCTTATGTATTTTGGACATGTAGTCAGGAAGGACCAATCCCTGGAGAAGGACATCATGTTTGGGAGAGTAACAGGACAACAAAAACAAGGAAAACCCTCCACTACATAGATTGACACAGTGTCTGCAACAATGGGCTTACATATAAATAAGATTGTGTGCCTGGCACAGAATCAGGAAAGTGATTTGATCTGTTGTACATAGGGTCACTATGAGTAGGATTTGACCCAATGGCTCCTAACAACAACAACAATAACAACAAACCAAAGAGTGGGCTGGAGTTTAGCTCAGTTGATAGAGAGCTGCTTTGCAGTCTCTGAAAACCCAAGTTTGATCCCCAGCACTGCAAAAATGGGAGAAAGATGGGTAATCCACTCTCGAAGCAATCCTGAAACAAGCAGTTAATGAAAACCCTATAAGGGTCACTATGAGTTGGATCTGAAGAGTCTCCACATGTCTATCAGCTTGTCATGCTGTGGGGGCTTGTGTATTGCTGTGATGCTGAAAGCTATGTTACTTCCCAGTGTTTCAGATAAACATGGATAGCCTTGCTGGTTTCCTTCCACATAAAAGTGTCACCCATGGCCAGAAGGCAGATAGATCCGACATTCTGATGGCAATGGCCTAAAGAATTATCCTTGAGTTCTGGCTTCTGAGATCTGAAGATACAAGCAAGGCTACCCATGGTGGATACCCTAGGATAGGTTTCAACTGAGCTTCCAGACAAAGACAGACTAGGGAGAAGGACCTGGCAACAAGTAGCCATTGAAAATCCTATGAATAGCAGAGAAGCACTGTCAAATAGAGTGCTGGAAAATGAGCCCCCAAGCTGGAAGACAATCAACAAACAACTAGGGAAGAGTTGCCTCCTCAAAATAGAGTCAAACTTAATGACAAGAATGGAGTAAAGCCTCTGGGATCTCCTTTTGCTGATATGGCATGACTCAAAATGATAAGACACATAGTGACTGCAACATTGGGCTCAAACATAAAAAGATCACATGCACAGCAGTGTTGGATAGTGTTTCATTCTGCTCTTTTTAGCATCGCCATGAGTTAGATCCAACTCCACAGCACCTACCAACATACCAGAGAGGAGGAGCTAGCTGTTTTCACATCCTCGCCATCATCATTCAAGAGAAATCTGATACTATTTTTCAAGGACCAATCTGAACTAACAAAAACCTCAAAGGGCTGCTTAGGAGTAATAAAGTGGAGAATTCAAGAAAGAGAAAAGTTCCAAAAAGTACTGTGGAAATTTGCTAACATATCTTTTATTTTTTTTTTTTAATTAAGGTACTTTGAGTTGATTTTCAGTCTTTCCCAGCAAAAACATTCCTAAAACATTAATGTTGGCTGCCTCAAGACACAGAGCTGAGAATAAAGCCAAAGAACCAAGGCTGTCTTAAGGAACCACTTCCCCCTCATTCAGAGGCATTCAGTGACAAGATTGGTGGCCCTGAAAACTGTCGTAACTGCCTCCTTGGATTACACCGTGATGCAACCATTGTTGGAACTTCAAGAAACTTCTAGGAAAAGGCCAGGAATTAAGAGTGTGCTCATCTTTCTTGTTGCTACATGAAGGTCCTATGAAAAACAGATGTTTGTCCTTAGGGCAGTGGCAGGGGCTAAAATTTTCCAGCAGTGACTTGTGTGGCAAAGTCCAGGTTTAGGAAGTGCATTAGCTATCTCACATACATTTTGAAGGCTCTCAGATTTAGTAGTCTCGCCAACATGTTTTGCTTCTTTGTAGGACTCAGAGAGCTGAAGCCCACTAACAACTGTCCTGCTATAGACCAGGGACATTAAATAACCCAAGTGCTGGGGTGTAGCTCAATTGGTAGAGTGTTGCTCTATGCTCTCTGAGACCCTGAGTTCAAATCCCAGCATGACAAAAATGGGAGAAGGATAAGGCAATTAATTCCTAAAGTAATCCTGAAAATGATCAGCCATTGAAAACCCTATGAATAGCAGAGAAGCACTGGCATAGTAATGGGCATGACACAGTGGTAGGGAGTGTTCCATTCTGTACAAAGGGTTGCCATGAGTCAGACTCAACTTGATGGTACCTAACAACAACAAGAAGAACTTGTTGAAGGAAGTTATGAATTCTGGGTTCAGACTTCTGGGTTGTTTGTAAGGGATAGACAATAGAATAAGGTTCAGGGACTCAAGAGGAAACATATCTATGCAAAACTGCATATTGTCCTGTGATGGGTTAAATGTACTAGTGATCAATGGTTAAATCTGTATCTCACAAATTTCAATGACCTTCATGCCACCCCCCTCAAATGCTCCCACATGCAGCCATCAATGATTGTGAAATATTTTTAATTGACTAAGTTGGGACACCCTAATTTTTTCTTGTTTTGCTTCTTACATAGTTTGGAATATATATTAACACAAAATTATTTTAATTAAGAACACCCACTATCTCATATGGCACTATTTTGGGGAGAACTGCCTTATGTAATACAAATATATCCTTTCTGCAAATAACTTAAAATATTTTCTCCTCTCAATTTTCTGTATGTCTTAAGAAATCAAATACACTCTTGTATCCAACTGTAATGGAGCCTGAGGTGAGGGAGAGATCGGCTGTCTGTGGGGGAGTGTGAGGCCAGCCAACACGTTCTCCCCTCCTCTAGGAAGCTGCTTCCTGTACAGGTAATGGCAGCCCCTGTACGTGCAGAGTACCACAGCACCATGGCCCAGGGAGCAGGGCCCATGACACAAGAGGAGACACTAAGTGGCAAATCTGTGGTCACAGAGAGAGTCTGGGAATGAGCAGTATACAATGCCACCCCTCTTCCTAAATATCCTAAAGGGTAGTGACCTTAAGAGGTAAGAAAATGACCCTTGGCTATATGAAGGAGACTTCTCTACCTCAAGACCAGCTAAACTGTAGATCTTTCCTTTAATAAGCCACGAAACAGTTGCTTCACCTGGTTGAATATAAAAGGAAGGGGAAATAGATTGCCACATAATATAAGGTTATTGCCAAGGTAGAGGTGGATGGCAATGAGAAAATGTTAAAAGCCCACTGTGATACCTCAGTATTTATTGTAGGACTATTCACTCACTGAGTCAAGTCAGTAGTACTAGTTAAGCCAGGCACTGTGGTGCACATCTGTAATCCCAATGACTGAGGCAAGAGGATAGTAAATTCAAGGCCAGAGGCAGCCTGCGCAATTTACCAAGACCTTGTCTCAAAATAAAAAAATAAATAAGGGACTGGGGGTGCAGCTCAGTGGTAGAGCACTTACAAGTATGTAGGAGGTCCTGAAGACAACCCCCTAGTACTAGAAAGAAAATATTAAAATGGAAATGTTAAAAAAAAAAACAAAAACAGGTAACTACTATAATTTCAGGGAGAACTGTCACCATTCCAAGTCAAAGCACTGGATTTTAGATGTCAGGTAGAGCTTCCATGATTCTGACTCCTGTGAGCTTTCTTACTGGGATGGTAGAGTCACTGCATTTTTACAGGAAAAAAACGCCAACACACTCAGTAATTCAAACTGAGAGAACAAAGAATCTCCACTGCTGGCTTTCACAAAGTGAGATTTATTAACATTTTCACTAAGATATCATAAAGGCACCAGTAAATACAAAATAGTTTCTCTATAATGGTTCAAATAGTACTACTCTATTAATTTAATTTAATATTACATACAGGCAATCCTAGCATCCAATCCCACCTGATCTCAAAAGCTAAGCAGGGTTGGCCTGGTTAGTCCTTGGATGGGAGATCACCTGGGAATACTAAGTGCTATAGGATCGGCAGAAGGACCTGACAACCCACTCCTAAAACAAGCCACCATTGAAAACCCTATGAATAGCAGAGAAGCACTGACAATAGTGCCTGGCATGGCACAGTGTTGGGGAGTGTTTTGTTTTGTTGTATATAGGGTTTCTATGAGTAGAACTTGACCTGACAGCACTTAACAACAACAACAGGCAATAATTTGTTTCCCTGCCTTCTGTAGCACCTCAAGGCCACCAGCTTCCTTCCACTCTCAAAGTCAGCAGCATGTCATCTGCCAGTCTCTTTCTACTCTGATCCTTACATATCCTTTTCTGACTAGTTCTCTTCCTTCCCTCGTAGAAATCCCTTGGGATTACACTGGGACCACATGTATCAGTCAGGATACTCTCTCCAATTCAGTATCCATAACTTAAACACATTGGCAAAGTCCTTTGCCATGTAAAGTAACATTTACAAAGTTTTCAAGAATCAGAAGGGGACATCTTTAGGGGGGCAATCATTCTGTCACCACAAATGTTCTTATCATGTTCTTCCCCTACAGGAGCACTTATCTATCTCTCTTCTAACTTATAAGATTCATGAAGATAGTACCTACATCTGAAGACTTACTGTAGTATGGGGTGTGTGGCAGTGGTATGCTAAGAAATGCTTGATGGGTTCTCCAAAAGGAAAATTAAAAGGCCTTGATTAGTGGGATTCCTAAGATCTCTGTTTTAAATACTTTCATCATGGCAAATTTCAAGCTATTGACATCACTGAATGTGGAGCTTGAAAAAGATACACACTTATACACCACATGACCGATATAATAAATAGTCCCAAGGGCATGGATAATAGTAAAACAGGGTAAAATAACCAGGGCTGGTGGTTTTTAAGTATTACTTTCGTTTTTATTTTAATATAATTTAATTATAACTCTATATAAGTGTATGTAAATTAATTTTAATAAGGGTTGTTTAACAAACAGCTTACAAACTTCCTGAAAATACAAGTGTCTCTCACAATTGGCTCCAGCATATACCACTGCGCTGTTGGCGTTATGTGCTATTAAGTCAGGTCTGACTCACAGCAACCCTACGTACAACAGAATGAAACACTACCCAGCTCTGTGCCATGCCTGGCACTATTGTCAGTGCTTCTCTGCTATTTATTGGGTTTTCAATGGCTGATTGTTTCAGGAGTGGGATGATGGGTCCTTCTCCCAAGCCTACAGCATATGGTATTCCCAGGTGGTCTCCCATCCAAGTACTAACCAGGCCTCACCCTGCTTAGCTTCTGAGATCTGACAGGAGCAAACGCCACAGTGATATAGCTGCAGACCAACTGCGCTGTAGATATAATATAAATATATTTTGATGGGTAAATCAGTTAATACATCTAGTGACTGTATATTAAAATGTATTTAGCCCAAGTACCATGGTATATGGTATATGCCTATAATCTCAGAAACTCAGGAGGCTAAGCAGGAGGATCCCAAGTTCAAGGCCAGAGGTAGCCTGTGAAACTTAGTGAAACCTGTCTTAAAATTAAAAAAAAGAAAGAAAAGAAAAAGAAAAGGAGCTGAGTGTAGCTCAGTGGTAGAGTACTTGCCTAGCATGCAGTGAGGCCCTGGGTCCAACCTCCTAATAATACAAAGAAGAAATCCAAACCAAAATAAAATTAAAACACCAAAAAAGAAACTAAGTATTTAGTTGTTAATCATCTGATTACTTTTTCCTTTTCTAAAATATCAGTGCTAAATTTTAAAATAGTGTTTACACTAATTAAAAGATAGAATATAGTAAACTTAAGCACTGCCCATACTGTTTACACAGCAAGAGAGACACATTTTATTTTCTTATGTTGTCTTTTAAAGATCTTGATTTTAATTATTATTTTTCATTTCATCTAATTCTTCAACTATTATCAACCTTGTTAGGAATTATGTTGCTTTAAAGGCATTTAAGGTATTTAACCACTTTATGTAAAATGCACATTAGTAGGTTAAATATGAAAGAAACATTATGAATATACTAAAATCTTGATTTGGAAATTGTTTCAGATTCATAGCATTTGAATAATAATGTATAAATCATTTCTGGATTATTATCAAGGGTTGAGATACTAATCTTTGGCATTTAAAACAAAACAAAAAAATTCTCCTGAGAGCTTTTATTTATAAGCTTAATGATAAAATAATTTTTAAAAAATACTTAAAGGAAATATCATATAATAGAGCACTTAAGGTATTTCTACTTGACTGTCTCCATAGGTTTTGTTAGTGAAAAATACCTACTTAGTATGTTCTCCAAGTTTTCTCTCTACCTTACAGCTTCTACCAGATCCAACCACAATGAAGCCATAGGCCACATAAATGTGACATTACTGAAGCCTTTCAGACCTTGCCTCAGAGTTAATGTGAATTAGGTGGCCATGGAAAGTTCCAAAGGAATTGATGATACACAAGAGTGGGAGAGTTAGAGATAAAATGTCTCCAAGAGTGTTCTACTACCAAATTGAATCACAAAAGAGGAAGCCAAGTTGAATACATACCTGAGGAAAAACATAAAATATTTGGCTAGAAAGCTTTTTAAAAGGTATTCTAAAGTCCTGTGGGCACAGTAGCTCATGCCTGTAATCCCAGCATATTGGGAGGCAGAGGCAGAAGGATCCCAAGTTCGAAACCAGAGGCAGTCTGCATAACTTGGCAAGACCCTGTCTCAAAAAAAAAGTGCTGAGGGTGCAGCTTGGTGGTACAGCACTTACAAAACATGCAACAGTGAGGCCCTGGGTTCAACCCCCAGTACCACACACACACACACACACACACACACACACACACACAAAAGATATTCTAAAATCAATAATGCTTTTCCTACCTCCTAATAAAATATTGGCAAGAAAGTTCCCTTTCAGTGAAGGGTAGGGAGTATATGTTTAAGCATGTGTGAGCCACCATTGCTAAGTGCAGAGAATATGGAGAAAATGTTATTGAGCAGAAGGAGGATTTTGAAACAAGGCATGTATCCTATGGAATTACATTTATGAAATTAATAAGAAATACCAATATTATGTTGTTATAAATAAAACAATCTGATAATCCTGAAGCAGATTGGTTGACCAATGTAGCATTTTTTCCCCATTAACTTAAACAAAACTAAGTAAATAAACATACCCAGTATATATTATTATACCTTGAAAGCATAAAATCTGTTGTTGTTTTTAGGTGCCGTTGAGTCGAGTCTGACTCATAGGCAGACATTTTTGGAAGCACACTTATCAATTTTGATTGGGATCAAAATTCAGAGGACTAGTCAAAAAGATTATGTCCACAGCCATAGTACAAGAACCAGCCCTCTTGGGCGATGCTCATTTCATGATTTACTTACACACTTCCTGTAGTTGAGCTGCTATCAGTGAGGAAAGACCCATTAGTTCTTTCCATCTGTGCCAGTCTGAAAAATGAAAATAAGGAAGTGAGACTGTGGCCACATAGAATACGGTCAACTAGAAAGACAGCCTCTGTCATTTTTAAACTGCTGTAATTCTGTCAGAGCAGGAAGGGTCCAAATCACCTAACAAGATTGTGAAATTAAAACAATGTCTAATGCTGAGTCACATTTCTATCACCATTACCTTAAGGCCTGTAGGCCTTTATCTCATACCATGTTGTACAGTCTCCTAATGGCCCAGGTCTCCTAACTGATTTCCCAGGCCTGCTAGCCAGGCTACCATATTGAGACAAAGGTTATCTTCTCACACAAATCTAATTATGTCTCTCTCATGTTTGAAGACTCCATGAATTCTCTTTACCTAAGGACGCAACCCAACTCTTTAGCAAGTGGGCTCTTCATTATCAGATGGCAACTTCTGCCCCTTCAGACTTCTTCAACTCCTTTACCTTTGTCCTTCCTGCCATTCAGGAAACAAGTCATATTCTCTCCCAGCTCAATGCTCTCAAGTATGTTTCTCCATTAGCCCAAGTGTGCCCTCCTCCAAAAAATTCTACTTAATCTTAACTCAGTTCAAAAGTTACTATTTTTTTTATGATGCTTAAACTAGCATTTTTAGGCATAGCTAGTAGTTAGGATCACAGATCCATGGTATTAACCACTTTACTGTGCTTGTGCACATCATCAAAAGTGATCTATATTTCATATTGTTTAGGGGTTGGGGTTCAAGCGTTCTGCGCTATCTGAGGCCCTGGATCCAATCCCTAGCACCAGAAAAATGGGAGAAGGATCTGGCAACCCACTCCCAAAACAATCTCAAAATGATCAGCCATTGATAACCCTATGAACAGCAGAAAAGCACTGACATAGTACCAGGCATGACACAGTGTCAGGGAGTATTTCGTTCTGTTGTACATAGGGTTGCTATGATTCCAATCCTACTTGATAGCATCTAACAACAACAGCAGGGACTTAAAAACTGATATAATAAAACATTAGCATAAATTTATTTATTTATTTGTACCTTTTTTTTTTGTGGTACTTGGAAGTTGAACCCAGGGACTCACATATTTTTTGCAAATGCTCTACCACTGGGCTGCACCCCAAGCCCAATGTTTTTTTTTTTTAAGACAAAGTCTCACTAAGTTATGCAGGTTGCCATTGGCCTTGAACTTCTGATCCTCCTGCCTCCACTTCTGGAGTCACTAGGATTACAGGAGTGCTCCATGGAGCCCAGCCTCATTAGCATAAATTTAATTATGTATTGTAATTTATATGTGTACCATCTCTCCTGAGAACACTTTCAATCCCTAGCCTCATTCACTGAACCTGGGATAGATTATCTAAATCCTACCTGAAGAGTGTCTGGATTCTCATGAGCTCAGTAATCATAGCCTATTGATATTTAGTTGTCACAGAATATATAGCAAGTCTTTCGTTAAGTGCAACCTACAACATGAAAGGCTGAAGGCCTAGATTCCAGATATAATGGGATCACAACTTCTGCCAAGCTGCATTCCTTAAATGAAACTATATCCCCAGTATCGGACTATTACAAAGATAGATACATCCTGGCTGGCAGTGCCAAAGGCTCCTATCACAGCATCTTACCGGGTGGCATACTGCTCTATTCTTGAGTGGGTGTCATCGTGAAACAGCTGAGGAGACTGTGAAGGGCTGTAAAGAAAAAAGCCAGCAACAGGTTGATGCCCAAATATTGACAGATGCAATCAGTAGGAATGTTAGTTTAGTTACATAATGAATTTGCCATGCAAACAAACCCCCAGGATTGTTACCTGGGAAGCAGAAGTAGTGGTTTAGAACAAAAGTTTAGTGATCACCCCCAGGCTAATACACCTGATTGGAACACCCCTCCTCTGCACATGGGCTGTGAATACTCACTCATAGTGCTCTGGCCACATACTGATGAGTGTGATAGGACTGCAAAGAGGGGAGAGGGAGACAAAAGTCACAGAACAAACACTTCATAGCAATTCCTGACAAAAGCGGGGGCACAGGGTGCATTCTTAATGGTCTCCCACTCTGTTTGGTTGCCCTGACATTCACCGTGGGGAAATCAAAAGTAGCAGAAGTTACAGTTTATTCTAGAAAAGATGTTGTGTATTCAAGGGTCTTCAGGGGCCGCTGGGGCCTGTTCACAGATCTTATAGGTCATTTGTTACACAGGATAGTAAGCATGGTTCAGAATGGTCTTACTGAGAAAAAAGCAGGATGCTAAAGTAGCTCAAAATTATAGGACAATTTCGAAGGCTGCATTCTAGAATATTCTGAAGGGTGATATGATCATATTTTTGTTTTTCCTGGAGAAGAAACTTGATCAGAAAGGTGAAGTCATACACGTAACACTGGATTATATATTGGATTATATATGTAATATATGGATTATATATATGGTAGAGTTGAAGTGAAATTTCTGGTTCCTTAACTAGTTTTACATGTACAAATTCAAACCCAGATGTATAAAACATGTCGCAACTTCACAGATACAATGAAAACATGTGCAATCTATATGCCTTCCCCTATATCCCTCCAAAAGTACCACTTCACCAACACCCTGAAAGCAACCTGTCTTGAGCAGGATACACTTTCTTCAAACACAATTTTACCCAGAAGTTCAATCCAGGAAATTGCCATGTGAAAATGTGTTCTGTTAGAGTCAGGGGCTTGGGTGTGAGGCTGGATCATTCAGTTTCACTCTCGGTCCAGGGGGCCACTCAAGCTCTGACAACATCTCCTAGGAGTCCCCACATCTCTACCAAATGCCTTTGAAAACAGCTGCTCCTTATACAAAGCTAGTTCAAACCCTAACTTTTTTGAATTAAAAGTACAAAGAAAATTAGTTCTTCACTTAATTAAATAAATAAATGAGATCTGTAAAAGCTCATGCTGACTGAGGCAAAATCATTCTAGACTCCCAATTCTCCTTTTCTATTATATGTACAGACTTAAGAAAAAGTTAACTATCTCATTATCTCCTACTGTGAAGTATAAGTTGATGTGTGCATAGCAAAGACTAAAAAGAGATGGAAAGTCATCTATTGGATGAAAACTAAGCCCCTTCTGATTTAATTTCAAAAGTGAGCATTTATCTACTCTGTGCCAGAATATCTATTCTGTAAGTAGACTTAATTATACATGAATAAAATAGACATAAGCATAATAGAACAATATAGTCCTATTCCACATCCTTTCCATATCAACACTTTTCATTAACCCTGAAATAGAGATGCCAAATGTCAGGTAACCAATTCATTCTACACTTTCTAAAAACAATAAATGTATAAGGCATTATTTCTGAAACTCAAGTGTGCCACAACATTTGACATAAACTTTAAACACAAGAGAAATGTGTATTTTTTTTTTTTATCTTAACAGACCCTGGAAAAGCTCTGTGAAAATGCTTGACTGGTTCTTATGAAGTTCATTCAGTTAGCACAAAAGTGATTCATGAGCTAAGATAAGAATGGCAGGGGCAGAAGCTAAACTGAAAAGTTTCTTGGAAAAGTTTATTTTTTTATGGAAAATTCCTATGAAAAGAAATAGAGATAAAAAAATCAAACTTTCAGCTTCACTGATTTCAAAGTCAGGCATCATGGCACACGTTTGTAATCAACTTGGGAGGCAGAGGCAAGAGGATGGGGAATTTGAGGCTAGAAGCTGTGTAACACAGCAAGACCCTGTCTCAAAATGAAAAATAGAAACAAGGGGCTGTGGGTATGCTTAATGGTAAAGCCCTTGCTTAACATGGGCACAACCCTGGGTTCAACCCCTCAGCACTGCAAAAGCAAATAAGCAAGCAAACAAACAAAACTCACCAAAACCAAAACTAAACTAAACAAAAAAAACACTAAGTGATGAGATTTCACATTTAATTCTGGAAGGAAGAAAACATGGCACTGTAGTTAGAACCTATGATTAAAGAGGATTAAAAATAAGACCAGAGCTAGAAATGCAGCTCAGTGGTAAAGTGCTTGCCTAGCATGCAAGAGGGATTGGGATTTAGCTCAGTTGGTAGAGTGCTGTTCTGCAGTCTCTGAGGTCCTGAGTTCGATTCCCAGCACCACAAAAATGGGAGAAGGATGTGGCAATTCACTCCAGAGTCAATTCCAAAACAATCAGCCGTTGAAAATCTGTGAGGGTCACTAGGAGTCGGACCAACTCCACGGCAACTAACAACAAGAAGAAGCATGCAAGAGATGCTGGGTGCAATCCTCAGCGTCACGTGGGGGAAAGATAAGTCCAATCAGTGTGTTTACTGGGACTTAATAGTACAGCCTATTCTTGCTTTCCAGTGTGGTGGCTGAGCAGGGGGTGTTTCAACTCAGGCTCTGCTAACAGCCTCCTGCTTACATTCTTCAAGGCATTTGTCCCAAAGGAGGTAATTGTGATCCCAGCTGCTCTTACATATGAACTCTCAGGACAAACTCCACACACTCAGGCATGGCTTACAAGGCCTTCTTTACCTGGCTCCTGCTTCTCTGTCCACTATCATTTCTTTCCACCCCTCCTAGCTTCCCATCATAGTTTCACAGACGTTCTTGCCTCCAGGCTTTTGAAAATACTTCAACTGCGCAGCAACTCTCTTTTCTCCCCCGAGCACACTGAATACTTAGCACGTGGCCTTATTCATCGCTCAGGTCTCAGTTTGGCAGGCCTTTCCTCCAGGTCCTGCCTCCTCCAGGTCCTCCGCATCTGCCCTCATAATTACACCTACTATGCATTGATTTGTGCTATAGTAGTGTCTTTAAAAAGCCATGAAACTCATCTGTTCCAACGGAACTAACACCAGAGGCAGGTATCTCCTTTGCTCTTTTATCTTTAGGGAAACCAATCTAACTTAATAGTCAATAATAATTCTCTCACATCTCTCAAATCACTTTTGCCAATCTCTTAGCTTATGTTTCAGGCTGATTTTTAATAATGCACTCTTTAATTTTGTTCATCAATTTTATTTTTGAAATATCTTCCATAGATAGTCATAAAATTAAATGGCTAAACCTTAGCATGAGAATGATTATCTTCCTTTACTAATAAGTTTTTTTTTCCTAAAAATCCCCTTCATACATGCATGTATAATTACTTGTTAGAGAATAATACAGTATTCTTTGTAAAGTTGAAGGAGAAAGAAGCAAAAGAAAATTCTAATCAGATCCATAAATAACTTCAACACTTTCACCACTTCACTTGTTTTTCTCCAATGTTCTCCTCCCACAAACAGAAGAATAAATGAAAAGAAACTTTACTACCCACTCACATACATTGTTATACTGGAAGATTAAGTGACCCTGTACCAGAAAGTAACCAACAAAAAAATAAACTTTACCAAATCCAGAGCACTCCATCTAGGATTTAAAAAAGAAAAAGAAAACTAGCCCACTCTATCCAGGAACTCATAAATCTTCTTCAACAGGGATCTGTGGCATCTGATTTAACCTTACACTCCTTTCTTTCTTATGTTTTTCCTCTCTCATTGAAAATGGTGGTAAATTTAAGTTAAATGAGATGAGGCATCTTCAGCATTATATCACAAAATCAAAGCATAAAGTTATTTGGTGTGCTTTTTTGTTAATTCTTCTTTAAAAGAGTCACTCAAGAATAGAATGATTGATGTTAATGACTATTTTGACATTGAAAGGCAAACTATTAAAAATGTTACAAGGAGTATATCTATCTGCATGGTTCATGTGAAAGATGTAGCTATTTGGAAAGTGCCAAAGGTTTATCAGAAGAATGCAAGGTACATTGCAGACACTCTAAAGTCACCACATAAATTAAAATACCATGTGATAATTCTATGCTTCAAATAGCCACTCCAAAGGTTAATTGGATCTGATGCAAATAGAAGTGAAATATTATCACAAGGTGTTCAGCATAGTTAAACTGAATACTAGAACTAAAAAGAGTAAGAATTATTAGCATACAACCTTTTGAAGACAAAAAACACATTCAGAAAACAAAGAGCCAGAAATCCAGCTTCCCTAAATGTATTTGAATGACTCTCCTTAAACTGAAATCAGTTCCATAAAATCTGCTCTAATGTGTACTGTGGAAACAATTAGAAAAGCATTAATCTTAATTGTACATAGTTTGATGTCAGGCAGAATTGTCAAAAACTCTGAATTGCTTCTTATGTCTATATATAGCACCTGGTATGTCCAGGTGGTCTCCCATCCAAGTACTAACTAACTAACTGCTTAGCTTCTAATATCTGACAGGATCGGACACCACAGTGGCATGGCTGTAGGCATATCTATATATGCATATCTGTGTAAAGGAACTTTTTATCTATATAAAAGAGAAATACATGTGCGCATAAATTTAGCAAAGTTCCTAGTCTACAGGGGTATGTATGAAAAAGAATCAGACCAAATTATCTATTCTTCTGTTTTGACATAGTTGAGACACCGACTATTAGAACACACTGGACTATTGCTGTCCTCTGATTATCTCTCACATACAAAGTAAAATGAGCTATGAATTTTGAAGGTTTAAAGAAAGTTTCACTTCACAAAAATTGAACTTCACACATGTGTTATACTTCTTACTACCATTTTCTCAACTTGAGGTAGAGAATTTCATGCTTCACATGTGGACCTTCTGTTCCATACTCACTTGAGATAGGTATCTTTCTCCTACTAGAACTTCATCATTCTTTACAATGAGCTAATCTTGTATGATTAGCAAAATGAGTTCATTTTCCTCAGATGCAAGAACAACAACAACAAAAAAATTGGCCTTGGCAGCCATACTGATGATGATATGTTAAAAATGATTCAAAGATCTAAAATCTTATCTACTTTGATCTTGACATACAATTGTTTAGTAACTTAAAATCACTTCCTTGCATTTCTTCTGGCTTGTTTTAAAACTTTTCATTCACTTTCTAGTTATAAGTTATTTCTTAGCTTTATAATCCCCCATAGTAATTTTGTTATCTTGAAACTTATATTTGTGTTAGTCAATTCAAAATATATACTTTCAAGAAATTTTATCTATTTCATGGAATAGATAAAGCTATTTCATTTTGTTGCCTTCACTTTAAGAGGAAATGTAATATAAGATTTTGATAGGATTTTAGCATAGATACATATTTGACATAAGAGATTAAATATTATTCCTAAATTGATATTCAAAAGATATTACATATATTAAAAGAAATAGCAAAGCACCTCCCACTGGAGACAAATGGAAAATTAATAAAAGAATGGAAGAGCAC